>JARACY010003100.1:0-35996 GCA_029255725.1 Scrobipalpa atriplicella | reverse complement strand
GGTACAACAAATATAACATTAACATAGTATGTAACATAACAAAAATACAAAACAAAGTAAACATGTAACATACAAACAACAGTGCGATCATGCTGACTACATTGTGTCAGTCAACTTGGCGCTGACTCAGCATTATGCTGTAGTGCAATACTACAGCGCTGATATTCTGTTGATTGTGCAAACATACGAAATTTCATGAAAATCTATGAACAATTTCCAGAAATGATCTCATTCGTTTCGAGCGGGCCTGCCCAGATGTCTCCTTTGCTAACTGTACCTTAGTTGTTAATTGTAATAAATGTTTATTAAAGTAATAAACGATGTGTTTATATTTTATGTTTATACCATCAATAATGTTTTAGTATGGTTTTAGGGTAAAGTCGTCTGAGTGCATGGGTTTATGTTAACTTTGATCATTCTAAAGTAACAGTGGTAGCAATTCGTGGTTGTAAAATACGCCACTTAACTAATATAAGTCCATACCTGTCACTTTCTATCATGAGAGAACAGAACGGGATGACAATAATTTTAGCTGAGATTTAGTTTAGTCGGGTTGGTTACGAATCGGGCCCAGTGCTATATTATTTCATAAATATGTAAAGTAGGAGATTAAAATTTCGCCACGGGCAGGATTTGAGTTGAGTTTTTGATCTTTGTCCATTACATACGTATTTAAAGTAAGTGGGAAGTTAAAAGTTCGCTAATCCACCATGTTGGCTGGCTAGAGCGATGGAACGGCATTCCGAAAGTCGTAGGTTCAAATCCTGCCCGTGGCGAATGTTTGATTTCCTTATTTTCATATTTATTTAATCCTTTCAGCTCAAAACCAGTTTATACGTTTATCGCAATTGACGCTCTGAAATAAAACAGATTATTTCGAAGATATTTTAATAATCATCATGACATGACACTTGCTTAGAATTGTTTATCAAGTTTAATCGATGATAATTTGTGAACAGTTTTATATATATTATACAGAGTCTTAATTGCGTGCCTCAGCCCAGGGGGTGTCTTTTTAGTATCTACAAAGGATCACATGGAAAAAATTTAATATTCTACTTAAATAAATTAAAAATAACTTCCCCATACAACTTATTTGATCGAAGTGGTAGTTTTGTATGGGAAATTAAAATATATTTTTTTACTAATATATATTCCAATATTTATTGTGATCCATTATAGTTAAGAACTAAAACGCCCCCTAAGCAATGGCGCGCAATCAAATTAACACCCTGTATATTTGGAGGCACGCCGCTAAGGTATGCGAGGTAGGTGGGAATCATTATCTAGTGAAACGATTGGATAATACGCATTAGTGATTATTGATTTATAATTCGATTGTTCGTATTAATTTGATAAGTCTTCGATTCTGTTCAGAAGAGTCAGGGAGGGATTTGGATTGAACTATAAGTTCTTTATTATATGAATTTTACGTAACTTCACCCAACCAAAGAAAAATTGTAGAATTATTATCAATGCGATCGATGCTCAAAACTTTATAAAGTCTCTAGGCGTCTATCAGAAGATTGTCAAAAAATTTGTTTTAAATTATATGGTGCAGTGTAGTTACTATGAGGTTCTTTACAAATGTACCTGCTACGTGCATAACAATAGCTTAACAAAAGTTGAAACCAAATTGCTCTAAACTTCCTAGCGACATTTGAGTCTGAGAATAGAATGATCACTGTCATTCATTCACTATATCTCATTGTATAGAGTCGCAAAGATCACGCACGTGCAGGTGATGTAGGATAATCTAACATTGAGATTTTTTTTAAACAAAATATGTGTACTTAATTTATCTTTATTACATCGTCACGATAATAAATTGAAACGTTAGGTAAATAAAGTAGGGTATTTTATCTTTACCTGAATTTAATTGAAATTGTACGTTTGTCTGTCTTCACTTAAAATAAAACACAGATTTACCTAATATTAAAAAGATTAATATTTTTGAATGAACCTACCTATGAATTGGAACAACTTTCCCCAAGGAGATGGTCAAAAATGAAAAAAATAAATATCATCTGTGATATCATCCGCTTTATCACTTTCTTTTTTCGACCTATGTTCCTAGAGGAAAGTTGTTCAGTTACATGGGTATGATCAAAAATACCGCGAGAAAAATTCTAAATTCTCACAGGTAAATTCGTGTGGTGAAGACCTAGTGTTTAAACTGTCTTCATCAGTCTAGATTTTGGGTCGTCAGCGGGCGGGTGTTGAAATGGGTAGGTTCGAGTTGGTTTGTGTTTTATTAGCCGTTTTCGGCTTCACAGTGGCTCAAGATGACGATCTATTTGAGCTGAACATCGTACATTTCAACGACTTTCATGCACAGTAAGTAAATTAGTTGTGTATTAAATATTACTAAATTATTATCGACATGGTCATATTGGCATGCTTATGCATGATCATGACAATCTTAGTCATCAACTTCCAAATGAACATAGACATTGAGTAGTTCCAAACAAAAACCTGCCTCGGTAGCTCAGTTGGCAGAGCGGTGAAACAGTATTCCGAAGGTCGCAGGTTCAAGTCCTGCCCGCGGCGAATTATTAATTTCTTACATTTCATATTTAGACCCTTTTTAATGTAAAATAGTTGTAATGTGGTGAGGACATTTGAAGCAAGCGAAGTAAATTTGATCAGGGAAAGATCCTAACTCCAATCATCTTTAAATCTTGTTCAGTTTCGACGAGGTAAGCCCGAACGGCGGAATATGCAACCCAGACACTGAAACCTGTGTGGGAGGCTATGCCCGCCTGTACACGGCGATCCAGCAGGCCCTCGAGGTGGAACCTGACTCCCTGGTCCTCAACGGAGGAGACACCTTCCAGGGCACCATCTGGTACAACTTCCTACGGTGGAACGTCACCTACCCCTTCATGAATTTGATACCGCATACGGCTCATGTAAGTAATTAAGTTCCTGGAATTAGATAGGAGAGTCCAGTAAAGCCTTGTGCTTGTAGCAAAGCAAAGCAAAGATTTTTTTCAAGGCTTAACAAGTAGATTCCTTAACCGGATTTTAATTAATTAGCTTTGGTTTGTACCTATTGACCATGATAAAACATGGAATTGTATGCTGAAGGATAAATAATTTAATATTAAATTTATTCTTGCGATTATCGGCACTTGGTAAAACTTCTTTGTTATGATAATTTTACATAGAAACAAGTGCTCCTTTGTAGGTATATTTAATCGAGGTGTGGGGACGTACGGCAGTGGAGAAACTCCGCACCTTACCGTACTTCTATACCCAGACCTGAGTTAGCAGGCTGCTTAACAACATTTTGTATATGAAATTGAACTAGGTTCCTATTTTCTACACTACACTATAGTCCAAAAAATAAAACATATTGGTTCTCCCATACAAAATGTCTCGAGCAGTTGATACTCTTTTGTATAGGGGATCCTTTTTTTATATATTTTGTACCTATGTTCATTAGGGAAAGTTGTTCAGTTTCATGGGTAGGTTGACACCACGATCATACCCTAACCTAACCACTCCTAACTAAAATATGTCAGTAATTTTTTTACACCTTAATAATATTTTCCAGGTCTTAGGCAACCACGAATTCGACCACGGCCCCGAAGGCCTAATCCCGTACTTAGAGCGCCTAAACGCGCCGATGCTGGGCGCTAATGTCAATACTACCTTCGAGCCGCGAATGACGCCCTACATCAAGAACCATGTCGTAGTCGAGCGGAAGGGTCGCCAGATCGGCATCATTGGAGTTCTATTGCAATCGGTAAGTACCACAGATACAAATAACTAATTATGTTCATGAACGCGTGTCGCGTAGGCCTTACAGCGCTATACATTTTATCATACGATAGCAATATATGATAAATAAAATAACAGATAAATAACGAACTAATTGAGTCCCAAATTGCGGCTTTATTTTTATTTTATTTCGTCAGATTAATAATATTCTTAAAGCAGCCGATTCGATAATAAATAGCTATTTATTACCTTTGAGAAAGCTTGCAATTAAACTAATCTACGTAATAAAATAAAATAACAAATAAAAGACCACACGTAACTCATATTAATTATACTTAGGTACTTATCATATATGTTGACTGATTTGATAATGAGATAGATCATAACATAACCCTTTACTAATACCTACATTACGCATGATTGTTCCATCTAAGATTGTTCCAGCATTTCGTCGCTTGGTAACTAAAGCTACCCGTAAATACAACCGGTTCTGATTGTTGCATTGATGACTGATCATTACAGTCTCGTTGCATTTCCACAGTTTTCAGCGCCCATCGGAGGCGTGATAATGGAGGATGAGCTGACAGCTGTTAACAGAGAGGCAGCCATCTTGACGGAGCAGGGCGTCGATATCATCATCTTGTTGACGCACGTCGGCTTCGACAGTGATGTGTAAGATTATCTTAGTTCGGATTCCTTTTGCTTTTACCATGGACTAACTACTCTAGAGGACTGCTAACCGCCATACTAGAGAGCGTACCTCGATACTCGATAAAAAGGTCAAAATGCGAGCAAAACCTAGATGGCGCTGGCATATTGCTCGAAGAGTCCGTTGTTAATATAGGTCATGAAATTGAAAAAATCAATAACAACTTGAACCAAATTATATTTTAAGATTTTTAAAGTAGAAATATACAATGAGAAATGCTGTTTAAAACATCTGAATTAAAATACATATTATGTTTACACAATATTTCGCTAATGTCAATAGATGGCACTGCTAAGTAGCGGTGTACGCAGTTTATAAGGGAGGTTATCAGTCCTCTTTGTTTTATTCGTCCATGCTTTTACTTATAGAAATGGCAATCCTTTGACAGGATTAAAATAAGTCGTTTACCTGCTGTCCCTTTCTATTCTCTGTTCACAGAAAATAACAAGAGTAAACTTATGTTACTGTACAATCTTCTTACGAGAGACAAAACTAACTGTTCATTATTGTTTCACAGGCGCCTAGCTTCGCAGGTATCGCCAACAGTAGATTTCATAGTTGGCGCTCACTCCCATTCTCTTTTGTTCACGGGAGAGACACCCGATGGCTCCACAGCAGCTGCCAACTACCCACACGTCGTCACTCGTTCTAATGGACACACGGTAACAAAACTGACTATTCACTCTGTAAAACATACTGGCACATTAGACTAGACAAGCCACCTTAGGGTGCCTTAGGTCTCACGGTGTGCAACGCACTCTGCTGTTCCACTAGTATCTAGTGATATCACTGACAGTGGACTTCAGTGGGAGCTCACTCGAATACTCTTCTCTTCACGGGAGAGACGCCCGATGGTTTGGATGGCCCGCCACAGCCGCCGCCAACTACCCCCATATCGTCACTCGCTACAGTAAAAAGAAATTCCAAATAACCCTTCCTTGACAATCGGGTAATAAAAACACCTCCTGTCGAGTAACGTACAGAACAATATAACAATATAGCACAGATTCTAATAGACTTTTGACATGGTTTGTGTAATGACCACTGTCGAAGACAGCGTAGAGAACCGACGGCTTAACGTGCCCTCCGATAAACCTCCGAGGCACGGAGTGGTGTGGTGTTATGGTCTTTATGGTCTGTCTGTATCGTGGGACTTGTGTTCGATTCCGGCCGGACTGAAACTCAATCTTGATTCCGCTGAAAGTGCTGGCTTGCCTGGCGGCATCGAAAATTCCTACAAAAGGAAGCATAATTGGCTACTTTCCAACTAGTCAAATCAGCAACTTTTTATGAAATGTCAAAAACGCTTTTTTGTATGAAAATAGTAAATTATGACGTCACATTTTAGTAAATATTGACTAATCGAATCAATAACTTATATACTTTTAATTCAATTATTAAAATCGAAATGTGCATTTTTTTTTAAATGATGAATGAAATACACAATATTTTTAACGTTTTGAATTTTTTAAGCTACCCAGTCAAGTACCCAATTAGAAAATTTTCTTTATCCTACAGATCCCCATAGTGCAAGCGTCCTGCTACACTCGCTACCTCGGCAACATCAAACTTTACTTCGACGCGGCGGGGAATTTGAAGCGGTGGGAGGGGGAACCACTCTACCTAGGATCTTCTATTGTACAAGGTAAGTTTTCCCTCGGGAATTAAGTATTTTCCCGCGGTAAAATTGTCTATAAGCCAGTATGGTTGCGGTGTATTCCAATTTACGTGATGGGCTAACTAACTACCTGTGACTACCTATATGGCGGTTAACACACTGCGGAACACTGTTGTTCAGAACAATGGACCATAGACAATATCCGCCCTACGCGGCGTATTCCGCCGGCAGTGTGTAAACCGCCTATAGCAATAAAACGCCTGTATTTCTTACGGGGTAGGCAGAGCGTCAAACGTCCTTTTAGCTCTCTTATTTTTATTTTTGAATTTTCTAGGCGAAACGAATACGCCTAATGACACTGCCTACCCCATAAATATCAAATACGCCTACATTTACGAGTATATTATATAATCTTAATACCTAAATTAATCAATCCAGACCCAATCATCATGGACTTGTTAGCACCGTGGCGCGAGCAAGTGGATTCCCGAGGTAAAGAGGTCCTGGGTGCATCTTTAGTGACCCTCAACCGATCCTGGTGTTCCACTGGGGAGTGCAATATGGGCAACTGGGCTTGCGACGCCTTGTTAGATGAGGTAAGGTTTATCACCTTTTGCAAAACCGATGAGATTTTTGCATTTGCGAATAATTAGTCATAATAGCAGTGCTGTTGGTTTCCTTCAAAAAGAAATGATAGCAATTCGGCGTTGTAACGACACGATTAAACGAATACATATAAGTCCACATAATTCCATACATATACTTCATACAGAAAAACATAGAATGTGCCAGCTGCATCTCCTCACGGGCACGCTGTAAAAACCAGCTAAAGGATTCGAGGGTTTCAGTGCTATCGATTCGTGGACGGCACAACTTAACTAAATCTTGACTAAAATTATTGCCGTCCCTCTCTGTTCTCTCATGATAGAAAACGACAGGTATAGACTTATATTAGTTAAGTCGTGATTTTTGCAACTACGAATTGGTGCCATGGTGCCAAGTATTGCAATTGGGTACTTGACTGGGTAGCTTAAAAAATTCTAAACGTTTATACTTAAAACTGATGGCTAAAAATATTGTGGATTTCATTCATCATTAAAAAAAAATTACATTTAGATTTTAATTGATTAGTCAATATTTACTAAAATGTGACGTCATAATTTACTATTTTCATACAAAAAAGCGTTTTTGACATTTAATAAAAAGTTTCTGATTTGACTAGTTGGATAGGCGACGGGCTGACAACCTGTCACTATAACAATATACATAATCTGTGATCCTTGGACGAAACAAGTAATAACACTCAAAACTCGTCAGACGTGGCGGAAAGACCTTTGTTTAGGTTGTTTTGCTCTGCCTACCCCATTAGGGATAAAGGCGTGATTTAATGTATGTATGTAGTATGTATGTATAAGTCCATACCTGTCATCTTCTATCATGAGAGAACAGAAAGGGGTGGCAATCATTTAAATTGAGATTTAGTTAAGTCGTGTTCTTACCGAATCGGCCCCATTGTTTCAGATGATGTACCTCCCTCGTCCCGGCACAAGCTGGAACAGCGTCCACGTGTCGCTGGTCAACTCTGGTGGTCTACGCACGCAGATCAACCCTGGCAGTAAGTTATCAATACCATTAAATAAAAAGGGTACAATAAGGCAATTTGACTATTAGTCAAATCAGCAACTTTTTATGAAATGTCAAAACGCTTTTTTGTATGAAAATTGTGAGTTATGACGTCACTAGCTTGTAAATATTGACTACTCAAATCAATAACTACTATATTTTAAACTCGATAATTAAATCTAAATGTGCATATTTTTTAAAATGGTAAATGACATCCACAATATTTTAGCCATCAGTTTTAAGTGTAAACGTTTTGATTTTTTTTAGCCACCCAGTCAAAATGCCTATGATATTTACTACAATCATGGACGAACTTCTAGACTAGAATGTAACGGTATGCCTAGGGATAAAGACGTGACCATAACATGTATCAATAAATAGGGGTACAGAAAGTTTATAAATTAGTGAACTTTCCGTACCCTTTCGATATGTCATCTTTCTGAAGTCAGAGTATTTATATTTTTTAATTAAAAAAAAAAAAAGTATCCCGGATGGTGTAGTGGATAGAGCCGCGGCCTTCTGTGCAGGAGGTCGTGGTTCGAATCCCACCACGTACCAATGTGTTTTACGGTTTTCGAATTTCATATGTACGTTTATTCGGCGCTTTTACGGTGAAGGAAAACATCGTGAGGAAACCTGCACACACCTACGAAGAAATTCAAAGGTTGTGTGTAACCTAATCTAGGATTGGGTCTGGTTTCCCTTCTGGGTTGCGGAGGTCAGATGACAGTCGCTCTGTGTAAAAACCAGAACCCTCGTTCAATCACCTAGATTAGGTAGCCGACCCCGAGACATACGGGAAAAGGCTAGGAAGATGATGAGTATTCATATTTTTTAATATTTTTGCTCTTATATGATTCAACTAAGCAGTAAAACAGTTAATAAGACGTACATTAGGCTGCAGCAGTGCATACCTAGTACCGTCTCAAACGATTGAAGTTTTCTTGGAAATCTATGTAGCTATTGAAATATTTATTAAAGATTCGGATATGTCTTAACTAGTACTACGATTTTTTTTAGACAATTTTATTAAAATCATTACACACTTTTGTAAAAACTTCAATCGTTTGCGGTGGCACTAGGTATGCTATTTTGAAGCCTACTAAATAAATAGGCTGCAAATAAATCTAGCTAATGGGGAGAAAAACTGGGAACTAAATGGCGCCACCAGCGAGTGTTCCTTTTTCCTGTGATTGGTCAGTAATCTGTCAATGTCAATGTCAATATCAGTTGTGCGTCTTCTCATTGGTCTCTTTTGGAACACTCGCTGATGGCGCCATCTGCAATTAGCTTTGCCTTTTCCTCCTCATTAATAACGCGTTTGTAACGTAACCTTTACAGATGTAACAACCGAAGCTCTACTCATGGGCGTGCCCTTCGAGAACACGGTGCAGGTGTATGACCTGAAGGGCGAGTACTTGCTGGAAGCGCTGGAGTTCTCCGTCGGCACCTTCCAGAACCTCCCTGGATCCTTCCAGAGCAGCAGAATGTTGCAGGTCGGAGGTGAGTGCTCTTTCGATTGTGTATTTCAATAGCATTTTAACTTTTTGAATTGGCTGGGATGGGATAGAAAAGCAAAGAATGTTCCAGCTGCTTCTTTTCCCCAGGTATAATAGAAGCCAAGGGTTTTGTTGCATTGCAGTTTAGGCGACGAAAGGCTGCCTACCTATCACTATATCAGTATAGCAATACCCAGTCATACTTTCTGAATTGGCCCTCAAACATTGTTAGTCATGGCGAAAACACCCTGTGATGAAGACGATCTCTCTTTTCCGCACTGTGAGTGCGAAAGAATTTAAAAAAAAAACGGGCAACTGTTTTTGTGCCTTACCTACAGAAGCGATAGACTATAGTCATATAAATTGCAGGTATGCGCAACGTATACAACATATCGCAGCCGGTCGGCTCGCGGGTTGTGTCTGCACTCGTGCGGTGTATCGAGTGCGATGTGCCCGTGTATGAACCACTCGACGTGAACAAGATGTACCGAGTTGTCACTCAGAATTATATCGGCGATGGTGGCGGCGGATATACGGTGAGTGTGTTTGGAAAAAAATAATTGGTGCGGAAAAGGGTATCAAAAGTTTTACAAATTGCAAATGCTTGTAAATATGAACTTTTTGTTTAGAACCGAGAACCGCGGTTTCATCCACGACCAAGTGAATTTATATTATAACGTAGTTTTCGACCAATATACATTACAAACAAAAATACAACGTATTTTATTTTAATATTTGAACTGATATTCCTTGGGCAAGGTAATTTTTTACCATCGTCTCACCACAATCATTAGTTTTCAGTATCGGTCATTATATTAAAAATAAATTGCTTACAAGAAAAAGGGCGAACCATTACAAACCTACCGTCATATTCACAGATGCTGTCAGAAAACAGAGAGAATTTGCAAAACCTGGATCAGGACTATGTGATCCTGCAGCGCTACATGCGGCGGCAAGGAACCGTCCTGCAGGACCTCGACGGCAGGATACAGATCGTCTTCTAAACCAACGCTCTCATCGGGGTACAAGGTCAATGACGAAATATACAGAACTTTCTGTACCCCTTTAAATTTTTGTGATTATAATATCACATTTATTTTTGAAGATATATTTATTGTACGTTTTGTTAATAAATAGGAATATTTTTTTATATATTTTTGTTTTACTGATAGTTTCAAAAACTCAAACATGAACAGTGTTATCTTATCAGCAATATACAAATCAGGTATTGTAAAATAAAATACTGATTAGGTTAGGATTTACGTTATAAAAGTCAATTAAATTGAACAAGCAATATCGTACATCTTTATTGGTTTAACATACATACAAAAAATATATATATAAGTACATTCCGCTCATTCTGTTTACAACAATACTTTATCCTCACACAAAGGAAGTATTTTTTCTAAAACATCTGTCTCTTTCTGGTTTTTCAACACAAATCACGCGTCAAAAGTAAACTCGATATAAAATAGAACATTGATCTATACAATTTCCACAACAAAATAAACTAAATGATAAAATTAATCTCATACAAAACAGGTCGTGTTGGAATTGAAACAATAATTTAATTGTGTCTTTACTTTAAGAATCTTGTCATATTCTTAATTTCACTCGTCTTTATTTTCTTCTATTTAATGAAATATGAAACTGTTTTATGTCTATCAAAAGGCCCAAAAATAAAATGTTTATACAGTTTAAACCCAAGGATTATTATAAATTCAACTAAATAATTGCCTAAATTAACCTATGTCACATGATAGCCACCAGCATTTTTTGCTGTAGAACAACATTATACAAAAAGTCATCAAGAGGAAAGATGTTTTTGGAGTTTAGACCTGGTAATTTTTGATACCACTACCACGGAAATTTCAGTGGTTAGAGATACAAATCATTGCAATTTTGCATAATAATATTGAAGAAATATATTCCTCAAAAAACAAATACAATACAGTATACATAGTTAAATTATATTCACGACACTTAATTCGGTCCAAGTCAATATTTTTAAATTTTATTACGCAATTGAGACGACTCGAGTCAAAAATTCACTGCAAAGTAGCTAAAACCCCAAATAGCACCCAAAACTAGCACTGAGCGAGCTCTATCCTAGGCACTTCAATGATCGGCAGAGTGCTAACAAAGGTCGGTATATCTTGGATAAAGTCGGCTTCATTCTCCCTAGCGTCGCCGACTGGTTCAGTTGCGTCTAAGTAAGTGAGGTGGTAATGCTTACGGAGCTCTTCGGAAGAGAGGGACACGTTGCTCGTGGCTGTGGATACGTTGGTGGGCGTCTTGTCTATTAAGTGGCCCATTATCTGGGAAAACGATGGTGGTTATTACATGAAAGAGGAAGTAATTGTGTGAGATTTTAAATGCTACTATTATTATAAAGTTGCAAAGCTACAAGTTATTATTTCACAAAATAGTCTGTCTTGAATGTTTATCCTTTGGCGTCGATCGACTAAGCTTTTATTATTTGTGAACTTGTAAGTTATAGGCGAGTAATATAGATAAATAAAAAAGGTTTAATAATTTTTCCATTTCAATATTTCCAATGATCAAAATCTTTGTCATATTCTGAATAATTATAATGTTTATGTAGTTTTAACGTTTTTTTTTAAAAAGAGGTCAAGCAAGTTTTATTTTCATTTCACATATTTCTTATAAGTTTTTAGATTTTCAACTGACCTGTACAGAGAGTTTCCGGAACTGTGATCCATTTCCGGTGGCGAAGTGGTTGTCAACCCACGACCGGATGTCTGTCACACGCACATTCTCAATAGCGTTAGCCTGTTACACAAATATAAATCGTTAATAATAAATAAAATTCTGTTTAATTTTCTAAGACAGGTAACCAATCTGGATTAACCCTATGTCTGTCTTGAGCTCGCATTTATAAAGCGATCTCAAGATTGAGAGCAATATTAAGAATGGATTTGAGAAGGCGTTTTGTACTGTAATGACATTTCTGATACGAACTCAAACTCGCTGTCAGTCTCAAGTGCTGATTTATCGATGCGGGTTTAGGCTCATGCCTAATACTTAGTATTCTTACAAATAAATTTTTGAATGAATATAACAAACCTCATTAAACAGTCTCTGGAACTGATATTCTCTGCTCAAAATCTCCCTCCAGTTTCTTTCCACCTGGAAAAAAAATTGAAAGTGTTCAGAATATGATTATGTTACAATCTAAAACGAAATGCCGCCGCTAGCTAAGATTTTTAGATATTGCAAAAATAAAAATAAAAGTGCTGCTGTGGCCGTTTTCTGCTATTTTTTGTTCTTTAGGAAAGTTGTTCTGGTGCCGGGATTATATTCATACCCTAGAATAAATATGGTCAGATATTTTTGTTACCTCTTCTTTGAGTTCATAGTCCGTGGTGTGTTTGAGTTGTATGAGCGAGCGCTTGGTGGCGGTCAGAGCTCGCTCGGACAGCTTCTTCATCTCGCGAGCGAACTTCTTCAGGAATACTTCCACTCGCGTGTCCACGTGGGATACACTGCAATAACAAAAAATTGCATTATTAACGGGTATTCATTTGAACTCTTTTTATTTTGAGAACCTTCATCCATTTTGTGAACTTTCTGTGCCTTATTTGTACCCTTTCTATTTTGTAAACTTTCTGTACTCTATTTGTATCCTTTCAATTTTGTGAACCTTCTGTACCTTATTTGTACCCTTTCTATTTTGTGAACTTTCTGTACCCTATTTGTATCCTTTCAATTTTGTGAACCTTCTGTACCTTATTTGTACCCTTTCTATTTTGTGAACTTTCTGTACCCTATTTGTATCCTTTCTATTTTGTGAACCTTCTGTACCTTATTTGTACCTTATCTATTTTGTGAACCTTTTGTATACTATACGGTACTTTCTGTACCCCAATAGTACCCTTTCTATTTCGTGAATCTTCTGTGCCCTACTTAGTAACCTTTTTTATTTTGCGAACTTTCTGTGCCCTACTTAACCATAACATTTTTATTTTTTCTTTATATATTTTTTATTTTATTTTTTTATTTAGGAAAACCAACAGACAAAATAACAATATGCCTAATAGCTAGTAACAACAGAGAGCCAATAACAGGTTTTCACTGATACGCTGATACAAATGTAGTTCTACTGACCTGAACTTGTCGACTTGCGTGTTGACGGTGACGGAGAAGCCGAGCACTCCGAATGTGTACCGCATCATGCTGTACACCGAGTAGCCGAGCTGCTCCTTCGTGCGGAGCGCGTCGAACACCGGCTCCTCCATCAACATCTACAGGGAAATAAGGATTGACTTAATTGGAGGCGATCAAATAGCGATAACTATCGATAGCGATAGTCTTCAATAACGATTGTTATTGAAGGTGGAGAAGGTCAATCCAGCATTCAGAAGCAGCCAATCTAAAGCTGCCTCTTAAGACATGACATTTTCAATGAAATATAGGATCTATGGGTGCGTCTAAAATGTACATACAGCACAGACCTTGGATATTCTCTTATTTTTATATTTATAATAGATATTTTAAACGGGAAAAATTTTACTAGATCGATTTCCAAATTTTTTTTACCAAGATTTCCAAAATGCTTTCATTTTTAGAAAGCTATATTTTCTAGAAATTACTTAGGCTCCGTTTTACCTGGGAATACGTATTTTTCCCGCGGGAAAATAAGAAGCGAAAGAAAATTTGGCTTGAAAAGTTAGCATAAACTGTAGTACTTACAGTGAGCACTTCCAACACGGCGTTATCTTTAGGCGCGAAAGCTTCTGCCTGGTAGTAGTTGGTGACGATACTATTGGTGGAGAGCGGGTTCAAGCTCATCACACGCACGCGCTTCTCGCCCAAAGGCAGCTGATGTACTAGCAACTGTACAATAAATAAATGAGGTAACCAACCATACATAAATCATGCCTTTATCCCTAATGGGATAGGCAGAGCATCAACGACCCAAACAAAGGTCGTTCCGCAAACATATCTTAGGGTATAAATCTACCCAAGAAAGTGAACAATTTTCGCCCAGAATTTGACTTTCCCTTGCCATAAATGTCACTCAAGCCAAGTTTGATGAAGGCCAATATTTACTTGAGGCTTGTTCTCCCAGTTTCATAGGTAGAGTCATACATAACATAAATCATTTTATACCTAAAATTTTCAACGATAATTTTCCATTGTTTGTAACATATTTTGAGATGTCTAGTTCCCCAAGTGAAATTTCCTTTACTAAAGTTCCTTTATTAAAGTTCCACTGTTTTCCTACCTCTGGATATTCGTCCGGTGCGAAGCTGTCCCAGCCGATGCTCCGATACACGCTCTCGGCGATGCGGATCGCCTCGTACCACGGGATGTTGCCCTGCATCAGCGTCTGCCAACGAACAAACTAGTTCAAACATTTATTTAAATTTTCTCCCATTTGCTAGCTCCCATAGCTTCATTATTTAAAAAAAAAGAAAGAGTACATTCACTCTTTTCGATCCTCAAGTTCGTAGCGGCCAGCAATTTCTCCAAACGACATTAATGACCTTTAACGACCTCTACATGAGGTCTTTAATGTTTAAAAAAAAAAATAGAATGAACTAATATATGGAATGTGCGCCTGTCAAAGGCGCCATTCTAATTTTGAATTTTACAATATTATGAAGGAATTGCAAATTTAATGTTTATTTTTAAGTATATTGTTATTGTTTCCTCGCAAATGAGAGAAAAGTACTGTACTAATCACAGCCAAAATAGCAATGTATGGTCTCGTTTACATTGGAAAAATTTACTTCCAAATTTACTCGACCATACATTGCTTTATTTTTGGCTTCTAAAGTAATGTACTATAGAAACATACAACAGTAATGCTGAGGCTATTATGGGGTTGATAAGAGTTTTAACGACCTGATAAAAAGCTCCTTTTTAAGAAAGAACTGACTGTGAATTTACCATAGTGGCAGTTTGTCAGTTCACCGCCTAACTTGCAATGCAATGAAATTCTAGTTTCCCTTTACTGACTATTATATTGTACCTATTGTATATTTTCCATTGCTTTCAGTCCAGAATGGAAATTAAAAGATTTGGAAACTTTCTGATTATCTTATCACAACTCACATACCTACGTCTTCGCCGACAGTGGGGATAAAAACTGGGAACTAAATGGCGCCACCAGCGAGTGTTCCTTTTTCCTGTGATTGGTCAGTAATCTGTCAATGTCAATGTCAATATCAGTTGTGCGTCTTCTCATTGGTCTCTTTTGGAACACTCGCTGATGGCGCCATCTGCAATTAGCTTTGCGTTTTCCTCCTCATCTACAAAGTCTACTTGACGTATAGAAAACAATGAATGGTGACCGACCTGCATGTAGAGCCTGCTAAATAGCCGTTCGTTGAACTCCTTCAAGTCCTCGAGCGTGATGTTCCGCACCAACATCGCCTTGTCCCGTGGTGATATGTACGGCTCCAGCAGAATGTTCATGCGGATGTCCCTGAATGACAAAAACAATTAATGTTTTTACTAATTCATAATGTTGTTACTGTATCGGTCATCTTGTCTTAAAGCGAGAGAGACAGCGCTATACAGGGTGTAACAGAAAGGGTATATACAGCGAGAAATGTGTGAATCTACCCATGAATCTGAACAACTTTCCCTAAGAAACATAGGACGAAAAATTTAAATAAAATCGTGACCTTTCATACTAAATGCATCAGCTGATAGCGTATTTAGTATGGGAAGTCATTTTTTTTTTTTCGTATTTCGACCTATGTTTTTTAGGGAAAGTTGTTCAGTTTCATGGGTAGATTCACACATTTCTCGAAGCATATACCCTTTCTGTTACACGTTGTATATGTTCGCCAAAGATATAAATACAGAATGCGCCAAATGCTTCTATTACCGAACCAATAAAGCCAGTTGAGAGCCGAAAATTTCAAGATACTAAAATATACATTTGTATGTCAGTGTTTTTTACGTACATCCGTTGGCTCATGATCGTGACACTACTGTTGCAACTTCGTCGAAACGTCAGGCAATAGCTTTTTATGCATTTGCTGATAAAGCAGTTATGTGAAATATTTAAAGTTGAAGTTTTGGCGACCGTGACAGGATAGCATAGTATAGAACACTTACTTAGCGAGTTTGTGCGGCTTGATGAGCAGATTGTGGTAATTCCTCGCGCGCTCCTCTCTCACCGCCTCGAACAGGGATTCCGACACGTTGACCGCATTGTAGCGCATCTCACGTGTTATCAAGTTCACGAGTAACTGAAATATCATTCATTTTCATTTAGATTTTATCTGTAGTGAATATTAAAGGGATGGTGCCAAATCCGTAGGAAGCATTGTTGAACAAGTAAAATTAAAGTAAATCAAACTTTCAGCTATGTGATTTAATCAACTTAACTAAAGTTACACCGAGGCGCACTTTACTATACCCCGTCCATGATTACTGACAGCTCAGTCTTAATGAGTTTTCCCGTGGGAATTAGATATAAAAAGTAGCCTACATTACTCAAGGTGTATGTAGCTTTCTAATGGTCGAAAAAAATTCTAAAAATCAATTAGTTTTTGAGTTTAATGTGATTTTATATGGGCTGTCAGAAATCATTTAATAGTGGACGGTCTATATCTTTCTTCTTTTACCGTCGTTTACTAAGAGCGTAAAAGTTTAACCACCTCGATACAGTCACGTACGGTCGCAATGCCGCTCCATTTCTCGCACTAGTAAATGACGGTTCTCAGTAACAGAAAGGGATAGAGACATAGGAATGTGCGATTGGGTGCTGCTAGATATGGTCCAACCGTAGGTTACTTCCAAAATCATATCAATCATCATCTTCCTAGCCTTTTCCCGTATCTCTCGGGGTCGGCTACCTAATCTAGGGGATTGAACGAGGGTACTGGTTTTTACACAGAACGACTGCCATCTGACCTCCGCAACCCAGAAGGGAAACCAGACCCAATCCTAGATTAGGTTACACACAACCTTTGAATTTCTTCGTAGGTGTGTGCAGGTTTCCTCACGATGTTTTCCTTCACCGTAAAAGCGCCGAACAAACGTACATATGAAATTCGAAAATCGAAAAACACATTGGTACGTGGTGGGATTCGAACCACGACCTCCTGCACAGAAGGCCGCGGCCCTATCCACTACACCATCCGGGCTAAAATCATATCAATATTTTAAGTTTTTTTTTTACACCTTTTGTAGTGGCCGGGTCTACTCACGTGCAAGTTTTGACTGTATCCGTTGACTTTGAGCGTGAGTCCTTTATCGCCGACGTACAGTGAGTGCGTGAGGTCAGCCATGTTCGCCGGGTACACTTCTTCCTACAACACAAAACAATTACATCTTATTAGAAAAACCAGCAGAGTAGTGGGGAGTCGTTCGTCAAGTCGCACGGCGATAAACTCGCACGGCAATTAACGTACCGTGCGAGATGACGACACTTTATTTATTTATTTTACCATTCGCCAACTCGCACGGTCATACGAAGTACAGTCAGATGCAAAACATTTTGAACACAATATTATTAAGAAAATACAATACAATACAATACAAATATCCTTTATTGCACATAAATAAGACATTACACAGGAACAAACATTACAAAAACAAAGTACAATTAGGCGGCCTTATTGCTAGGGTATTAAATATAATAATTTTATATAACATTTTAGCATCTGACTGTACACAAGTACCTCAGTATTTTATGACCGTGCGAGATGACGAACAGCAAAATTAATAAAATTGGTTTTCGTCAACTCGCACGGTAATTAAAATACGTGCGAGTTAATTGCCGTGCGAGATGACGAATGTCTCGTAGTGGGATATGGAAATCTGTTACTTTTATATATAAATCACCTTAAATATTTGACCGCTCGAAAAAGTGCGATTTTACTGTTCATGTGTTCATGGGTAAACAATTTTAACATAACGCTGCGAAAATACTAAAGCAATAAATTGCAAAGTCAACAAAGAAGATAGCTCTACAGGGCCAGCTTGAAACGGGTGCAGTTATTTCAAGAGGTTATTAATGATTTCTCATTAAAAAAAAATGTTTGTACGAGTAGAATTCTATGCTTGAAAAAATATAGGAAATTTCATTAAAAACCATAAATAAGTTTCTGAAATAATTCCATCCGTTTTGTTTGCAAAAAGAAAGTGAATATTACCTTCAACCCTTGTTGCAACACGTCCGTCCAGAGGTCGAGGAGACACGCTCTGTAAACATAACACTGTCATGCTTTTAATATTGCTAAGTTGGTGATGTTTAACCACAAAATAGAAAGCGATATTTCTAACTTGCAGGGTACTCGGTATTTTATTAGAAAGCACAATATAGGAAGTTCTTGATAGTGGTATATTAACTTATATCATGAGCATAGTGATCGCGAGACTTCGTCTTACTGAACGAGGTAAATTAACTCATATCGCGAGCGCAGCGAGCAACAGATTTCATGTTAATAATAGGGGTATATTATATGACGCGGGCGTAGCGAGCGCGAGACTTCACCTTACTGAATGAAGTACATTTACATACTTGAATGAAGTACATAACTCATATCGCAAGAGAAGCGAGCGCGAAGTTTTACGTTATTGGTCAAGGTACATTAATCATATCGCGAGCGAAGGGTTATATTCAGCTTTAGGCCAGGGTGGAAGGTGGAGCAAGTGCCGCAACTTGGGTACGTCAATGAGTAGAACAGAGATACTCACTCCCTCGGCGACTTGAGGCTGAGCGGGGTGATGAAGTAGAAGTACAGAAGGGCCGTGGGGAAGCGGAACTTGAAGTCGGGCCGGTACCACAGCTCCATGTGCCGGTTCTTGCGGAGCAGGTTCGGCTGGTCCAGTCTACGGTCATATCAGATAGGGTGTGAGAGAAAGCTTGTCGAAAAAAAAACCGATATGATTTATTGCTTACAATAAAATAAAATATCTTTATTTCAGGCTTGTAACCATACTTAAATTAAATTTCAATTTTACAATTAAAATCAAATCACATTAAATATTTGAATTATACGAGGGAAAAAAAAAATTATTATAAAAGAAATAGGCTCAGAACAAATTAACTGCTAACATTGTCTGAATTAATAACAAAACTAATCACCTGAAATTATTAACAGTAGCAATCAGATCTTCCTTTTCGAGTACAACATTGGTCGGCCGCGCTCTTTCCACCTACAAACCAAAATGAACAGATGAAATATTTCGAAGAGGAAACAAGACAATGGATTTAAAAAATTATTTTAAACGCTTAATTTAATTTAGTTATAAATGGAAATTGAGATAAGAAATCAGCAGCTGACTTTACAGCTTACAGCTACCTAATGTTACGCAAAAGTGAAGTCGAAATGTTCTCTATTAAGTAAGTTACCTACTCATCTAATCTTATATGAAGAGGTCTACATTTTCAATAAAGTAGATTGTCGAGTCATCCAACGACCCTATAAACTCTCTAGGATCAGAGATTTTCTTCTTTATCTATATAGTGGTTTGTTGAGTAGACAATCGTACATTAAACGACCTGAGCCCGATGTCAGAGTTATTTTAAATCGTCGAATAGGCCTCTATGGTTTGTACAAATACGACCATCAGAAACAGCGAGCAGAACCGCCACCTTATGTCCTCCGAAGGACGCAATCCTTTGACTTGATATGGAGTTTTTTTATACTGTCAGTAGCGCCATCTAGTTGAAAAAATCTGAACTATTAACAAAGTGTGTGTAGCGGCGACTCTCGGCTGCGTCTGTGACGTCACGTAGTTCCGCTAGCAAATAATAGATGGCGCAGGCTAGTTCTTATATTACCCAATAGCTGTCATTGTATCTTAACTTTTATAAGAAAAACTCGCTCTTCGAAATCTGTTGTGTTTTGTTGTCACTCTTACCTTGTTATACATATCCTTGGCGCTGGTGGTGTGTATGTCTATATCTATCCTGTGGGCCTCGTCCAGGTAGGGCTGCGCGGGGGGGATGAGGTCAAAGTCGGTGGTCAGGTAGATGTTCTCGTCGGGGAGATGGAACTCGGGGAACGGGGCCGCTCCCAGCCACTTCTTCATCCAAGGCTGGGGGATGTCTGCGGATCGTAAGGCATAATTTTAATTTGAAATCAAAATATTAAGTCACATTCTGACGCATAAACAAATTAGCAGGGCTAACATGCGCGCCAAGATATCGTTTTGTTGACTTAACATCGCGGGCGTTATATAACTGACCGGTGACTGCCAAAGAAATACAATTGGCTACTTTCCAACTAGTCAAATCAGCAACTTTTTATGAAATGTCAAAAACGCTTTTTTGTATGAAAATAGTGAGTTATGACGTCACATTTTAGTAAATATTGACTAATCAAATCAATAACTTATATACTTTTAACTCGATTATTAAAATCTAAATGTGCATTTTTTTTTTATGATGAATGAAATCCACAATATTTTTAGCCATCAGTTTTAAGTATAAACGTTTTGAATTTTTTAAGCTACCCAGTCAAGTACCCAATTAGAGAAGTGGAAGGAAGGAGAAAGGGAATCGAGGGTTTCAGTGTATTGCAATTTAGGCGATGGGCTGACAACCCGTCACTATAGCAATATACATTATCATCTGAAATAACCCTCAAAACTTGTCAGACGTGGCGGAACGATCTTTGTTTAGGTTGTTTTTGCTCTGCCTACCGGAGAAAGGCGTGATTTTATGTATGTATGTATAGAAGGAAGGAGGAAGGAAGGAAGTCCATAAGCCTTTCTCAAATTCTATCTTCTTTCTTTTTCTGTTCGGTCCGAGTCAGTGGTCATGCTTTACAACGTATTTCGATAAGAACAATGCCTATGTTTATCCTTTTCATAATTTTAAAAGAGATAAAGCAATGACAAAATGATGTCTTGTAGCCTTGGAGTGCAGTGCAATGTGTTGTGTATGTTAGCCCTGCAATACCGTCCTTCAAAAACGCCGAATGGTTTCATTCGAACATGCAATAGCTCAGTTTTAGGAATGCGGCAATTTGTTTTATCTACAGTTTAGCACCAAGTTTTGAATTTTGTTAACCATCTAGGAAAGATGTGTATTTTAGTGTAGTTACTTGATAGTTTTTAACTGCCTTATGTACTGACCGATCTTCTTGTAGTCGGTGCCGAACCATATCTCCTTGGAGTCGTACTGTATGGGCGCCCTGTGCTTGTTGGACAGGATCATGATGTTCACCGCGTCCGCCGTCATAGAATCCAGTAGCTCGCTGATGCCCTAGGAAAAAATAAACGTTTTATTTTTTCAGGATTATTCTACTTCCATTCTGGACTGGGAATGATAAAAAAACATAGAATGTGCCAGCTGCATCTCCTCCCGGGCATGCTGTAAAAACCAGCTAAGGGATTCGAGGTTTTCAGTGTATTGCAATTTAGGCGATGATGGGCTGACAACCCGTCACTATAGCAATAAACGTATCTTCTGTATAACCCTCAAAACTTGTTTTTTTTTTTCAGACGTGGCGGAACGATCTTTGTTAGGATCGTCGACGCTCTGCCTACCCCATTCGGGATAAAGGCGTGATTATATGAAAAGGATTATTCTATTTCTTATTTTTGGGTTTCATTTTAGTCTATTTAACTATAAATTTATAAAATGGATCAAATTTTACTTTATGAAAAATATACAATGGTCTTCAGATGTTTATTATTTAAAAGAACATCTATCCATTTTCGTTACGAGATATTTCGCGCTCGCTTTGCTCGTATAACGTTATAATTCAGTATTTGTGAAGTATTGCGCTCACTTCGCTCGCGTAACGTGTTCATGTTTGTCACGGTCGCTTCGCTTGCGTATCTATTTTTGATTTGACGAATTAGAATATGCACATCTAGCTTAAGGGGTCAAAGGATTCTCAGTTATTAAGAAAAGTGTGCATGTGCAAAGATGATAGACAGAGTCAGATATTGGCCTCAATTCACGCCGTCCAGTTACTAATTCTTATTCTTAGTAGCTCTGTCACTTTCTTAACTTTGACATAAGAACAGGATAGCAAACAAATACTTGAGTTTGACATTTCTTGAGTCTGTACCTTTCTCTTGAAGGAGAAGGGTATCTTGGACTCCACGTGTCTCAATATTAGACTCTCCCTTATATAATTTATCAATAATTTACGTGACATTGGCAGAATTGTGACTACACAAACGCCATTAATTAAGAATTGAATTGAATTGACATTTCTTATCTGACATAAGACTGCTTAAATTAAGTAAAATTAGTGAGCACACTCTATGGTCCTTCCTTATTTAAAGCGCCGTACGTCAAATTAAGAATGTCAAAGTCACGTGTTTGTTTGCTATCCTGTTCTTATGTCAAATTTAAGAAAGTGACAGCGCTACTAAGAATTAGAATTAGTAATAGTGCGTCCTGAATTAGCCCCATTGTTGTAGATAATGTTAAAAGCGTGTTGTATATTGTACTCACCTTTGGATCATACTTATAGTACAATCTATCTCCAGTGATGTAGTGCTCCGGTGGGTACTGGTGCATGTTTTCCACCAGGTTCTCCACATAGTCAGCTGGTTGGGTTTCTTCCTCGTATCTGAAGCTGGTCTCTTCTATAGTCCTAATCTCGTTGAAGATCCGCTCGGAGGGGCCGATTCGGCGCAGCATTTGGATGTACGAGAATATCGCCTCTAGGACCTGATAAACATAATTACTATGAAAGTAGGCACTAGGAATTTATCCGTGGGCATAAGATATTTTCCGGCGGTAAAAATTGTAACCTAATGGCCCATGGATCGTATTATAGTTGCTTATGGATCATTTAATTATGTGGCATTAAACGATTACATCCCGAAATAAAAGCAAACAAAAAAAGGACACGCCACATCTTTTTCTGTTTTATCAACCCAGTGGTTTTTGACTTTCATTATTCATTAAAAACAAACAAACGCATTTTTCTCTCTTTTATAATTATAACATAGTAATAAATTAAATTTCACCTCGTCAATATGGTCAAGTCCGTCCTTGGTTAGTACCACCTGAGTAGCGAACAGACTGTACATGGTGGTGTAGTCGATACCGCTCTCGGAGTTGCCCGTGTAGATGCCCAGAGCCCACACTCTGAAATATAAATAATATATGATAAAAAAAAAAACTATTAATAGATAGTTAGAAAAACATAGAATGTGCCAGCTGCATCTCTTCCCGGGCATGCTGTAAAAACCAGCTGAGGGATTCAAGGGTTTCAGTATATTGTAATTTAGGCGATGGGCTGACAACCTGTCACTACCAGCAATATACAGATCTATCTTAACAACCCTAAAAACTTGTCAGACGTGGCGGAACGACCTTTGTTTGGGTCGTTGACGCTCTGCCTACCCCATTAGGGATACAGGCGTGATAATATGTATGTATGTAAAAACTATTAATGAAACAAAAATATGTCACCGACCTCTGACTATAGAAAAGTAGAGGACTTGGTGTAAACATCATCACTCATAAAAATATAGCCATCACTTTTTATCTTATGAATATAATCGTACGTAAAAAAGGACAGTAGTTGTTTTATCAGTACCAATAGCAACACTGAAGCCGGTCGCCATGTTTTGTTCCCGTCAACAACAAGTACGTCAGTTGTCATCGCCACTGTTGTGATTTTGATTTTTTATGAAAATTGAGTGTATTTTTGACAAATAAGTGTTTGTTAAAGTGAGAAAACGTGAAGAAAACAGTTTTTATTATGGGAAGGTGCAGTGTGATAGGCTGTCGCATGAAAGCAAACAAAAAACATCCAAAAATAACGTTGCATAGGTAAGTAATCGAATTCATTCAAAATATCTTGTTTTTTGATTTATTTTCAAAGATGTTGTTATTTGTGGGAAAGTTTATGAACATACACTTACTTTTCTGAGATTATCTACTGTTTTCCTATGAATAATCAGTGATTTTTTAAGAAAATGCTTCATCATAGTAAATAGAGTTACGGTTCCGCATTTTCAATTTATCGATAACATGTCGGTAGATGTCTATAAAATATCGCTAGAATCTTCGAGTTAAAAAGGTGGCAGCTAAAATTAGAAGAAAGTTGTTGAGTTTCATTGACAGAACACACCTTAACTTTTTTATTGTCCATTCTGTAACACATAGTATAAGTAGATACCGTGCAATACAATACAACTGTCGATATTATAATATGCGCAGCACTATTTCAAGACGCCATTTTTGTGCCAGACCCAGTGTAGGTATGCACGTTTTTTTCGTAGGTATGCCGAGTCCTCTACTTTTCTATAGTCAGAGTCACCGACATAGACATGGTGCTGCTGAGCGCATCGATTTGTCACCTGCGAAAGCGGATAGGTAATTTTTTTTTTTAAAGCGTCTTGGCGTGGAAACAAGTCCTTCAGCCGAGTTAACGTTATGCTGCCAGTCGTCGCTTGAATATTTACCGCATAGGCCTAGTCAAGTAGCCAAGGAATAAGTTAATCATTAATATTTAAACATAATATTTGGTAACTTGCATAATCATACTAAATTTAATAAAAATCCATAAATTACTTTCAGAGAAAACTTAACGGCCCTATGTACATTTCTCCTAGTCATACTGTATATTAGGTTGAATAGCCTTTGTACAAGTACATACTTTTTTCTCAAGTAAGAGAGCAAGCTGCCCTTGCCCTCGTGGCCCAGCAGGTAGGAGATGTACTGGTGTGGCTTCGACTGGTACTCTGATAACAGGGACCGCATGCACCACGTCAGGTGCAACTGGAATAAAAAAATATGTTTATTTGCAAATTATTTATGTAGCTCTTTTGGGGTAGATAGATAGTTAGCGGCTTATTAAAAGTAAATTTGCCACATCTCGTATTATTAGTAGGGCTAAGTTCTATGCCATTCGTCGGGATTGTCCCGGATTTGACCCACTTCGAAGAGCATTCGGTGGGATTATAACGTCGGTTTTAAATCCGGACACAATAAAAAGATAGATGATTAAAAGATCGTGTAACGTACTGATTCTATGTTTGTGATATGTTCACCTGCGTAATATATTGATTTATTTTTCCTGAATAGTCTCGCTCGCTTAGCTTGCGTAACGTTTTTAATTTGGCTTTCTAAAAATTTCGCGCTCGCTTCGCTCACATAACTGTAGAAAAGAATAAAGCGCTCACCGTTAATTCGGTGATACCTTTTTATGTATAAAATCTGCAATCATGTTACCTGAATTCTGTACTCAATAAATTCTGTTCTATTATATTCTATTCTATGCTCACCTCAGTAGTATCACTAATAGGTTTAACATAGTATATCTTGTTGAACTCGGGCGAGGGCGCGGTGCTATTCGACGTGAACTGGCTGAAGTCGTCTGGAGCCAGTTTGTTGGTCGGGATCTGCGCGAACGTGTTCACCACGTATTGCTCTAGTGTTGATAAGTCCATGCGGGCCTGGAACAAAAAAATTTATTCGTAAAGTAAGATAATACAAGAAAGGAAAGCAGTTTTTTTTTCGGTTAATACATTTCTGAGGGCCAGCGCGCACTATAGACTAAACAGTCGACCGATCGTAGGATCTTTCTTTCGCACTCACGTGAGGGGAAAACAGATCCGACGATCGGGTCTGTTTTCGGTTCGGGCGCTGGCCCTAAACATCTTAACCCTATATCGTTCTTGAAGTCGCACCACATAATGGTACCATACCAAATAACTTTAAGATATCATCTACTTGAAATAATTATAACCTGCACAGCAAAAGTGATCCTATGCGCTCTAGTAGTAACTCATAGGCAGCTCGGTACAGCTTCTCATGATCAGCTATGTCGTCCCTCATGATATTACCCTATATATGAAGGTTCCGTACTGCAGAATAGCATCTACTTACCTGAACAACTATAGTATTCTTATGCGCGAAGTAATGCCGCTTCCTGAATTCGGTACAGTCTTTCATCATCAGGTAGTCATATCTCAAGTTCATGATATTACCCCACATGATAGTACCATAGCGCATAACCTTCAGAATTGAACAACTTACTTGAACAGCCACAGTGATACTATGCGCGGAGTAATGCCAATTCCTGTATTCGTGGACAGCTTGATATAACCTCTCATCATCAGCTAATCATTTCCCAATTTTATAATATTACCCCACATGACGATACCATAGCGCATAACCTTCAGAACAGCAATTACTCACTTGAACTGCTACAGTGATCCTATGCGCGGAGTAATGCCGCTTCCTAAACTCGTGAGCAGCTTGATATAGCTTCTCATCATCAGCTATGTCATCCCTTAAGGACTTGAGGTTTCCCCAAGTGAAGGTCCTCGCTGGATGACCCTCGGGGAACATGCTGCAGAGGAGCTGGTCCTTGCGGTTCGCGTCTGACGGAGAGGCTATCGCGAATTCTGTGGAACAATAGTGCATACTTTACATATGAAAAATAAACAATCAGAAATTCTGACGTGGCATGATTAGAATCTGCGTTCTTTGAATACCATTTTATCGTTCTGCCATTTGGGCTATCGCAGTCCTTATCCAACCCGATGAAATTGTTGACCTGTTATTTCTTTAAACGGAATGAAGAGAGGCGTTGCGTTACGTGCTACACTATGACTAATGCCTCTGAAAAGTGTAACGGAAGCTGATCCATGTCTGTAAATGCAACAATCCCGGTGATAGATTCGGTAGATAGTATATGATGACTGGTCTGGCAAAGATCTGATTAAAAAGAAAATTTTAAATACATACTGCCTTATTTGCGAAATATTGCGGATTATAAATAAGTCAAGTACCAAAACTCTTTGTTAGGGAGACCATTTCTCCATGGGGTGACAAATACTAAGTTTGGCACCGGGGACAAAGTTTAATTTCCTCTAACCTGATTCAATAGCTTCCCTCTCCCTCTGCATAGCCTCCTTGTTCATCAATGGACTGACGAAGAATTGACTGAACATGTCCATCGCTTGGGGCAGATGTTTCTCCGGTATCTCGAAGTAGAACGTCGTCACTTCGCAGTCAGTTGACGCGTTGTCGGAACCACCTTTTTTCTGCAATTGTGAAAGAGTTATATTATGAACTGGAAATTTTAGGTCTTCTTGAGTGTTGGAGAGACAGTAGTAGAGAGGATAGTGCAGTGGTAGAATCCGATCTGTGTCGATTGAATACGATCTTAGATCTGTGTCGATATTAGATCAGCGGTTAAGCTGAAAAAATCACTGCGAATCTAGTGCGATGGGGCTAGTATAACAATCCTAGCTGCACTTGTGGTGCCTCCTCGCAGAGCATGGTCTATGTGCCCTGTGATTTTCTCGTTGGAGGACCTTTGGGGAGCCATCGACGAAGCTGTATGCATGGCTGCACACTGGTCTAAATATATTTAATATTTGTCGTCGACACGCAGAAGAAGACACCTACCTTGACAAAGGAGTCGAACTCGTTCTCTTTGGGGTACTTCTCCGAGCCCATGAAGACCATGTGCTCCACGAAGTGCGCCAGCCCCTGGATGTCGGCCGGGTCACTGTAGCTGCCCACGCCCACGCTTAGCGCACATGCTGCCTAAAAACAACAGAGACACAAAATATACATTACTAAATTCAGAAAAACAATGTGTTTTTTAGAAACTAGCTTTTTGCACCGCAGTTTCACGCGTGGTTTAAAGTTTTCCCGTGGGAACCAGCCGCAGCAAAAAGCGGTGAAATAATTTTGGAAATTGGTCCAGTAGTTTTTGATTCAATTTGTTATAAACACACTTATCAAACTTTCCTTTTCATAATATTCATTTTTAATTAGATATGACTAGATATTCTGGTTTTGATCTTGACTCTAGCTATCTAGGTCAGGGGCGACAGAGAAAGAGTCACTCTAACTTTAAATTAAAGAAGTGAGGGTTGTGTGCATTCGGAAACATACAGACGCAGGTAAACAGTTTTACTATTTAGTTTTACGTATTATGTTTTAGGACATTCTGCGTACTCCGAAAGCCGAAAGGAAACACATACAGTTCAATGAGTAACTACAATTTCATTCATTTGATAATTTTTTCGTTGTATAACACTCAAATAAAAATGTTTAATGTTAGGTCTAGTTCAGCTAGCATATCGTCAATATAATGACGTAACTCCTTTCAACAGTGTGTGTTTTTGATCCGATGTCGCCAGGGATAGTCAATGAAGACAAAACACTGTTGATATATACCTACTAAGAATAGTCAATGAAAAACTAGATACTGTTGATATACATTGATAAACTGAGTGCCTTTTGTGTAGGGCGGATGTTGAGTTAGGTATCATAATATTTTAATTTAAGTTGTCCTTGCCCCTTCCCTTATAAAAAACACCTATACTCTATAAAGATAATAGAACATGTATACTAAAGAGAGACGCAAGGTCATTGCTGCCCACCTATGCCTAAAAAGTGGGTTTTTTGTAATACTTTCTTCTCTTTGCAAGACAGGTTATTAAGTATGGGTAATGTTAAAAAGCTAGATGATCTGTACGTACATTGCGTCATAAATATATCCTGACCTGGTTTACGCTACGCACCAATGTGTAGGTTCATCTTTTTAACTTTTGTGAATTATCAGTTTGGAATACTTTGTTTTAAACAATAGTTAGTGAAAGCTTTTAAATTATATTTACAAACCTATTAAAATGTCATTAACCATGTCGTAAGTATAAGTTTATCCTTGTCTTATGTATGTAAAGTGCCTATTGTCAAATATGAAAAGAATCTCATACTAAAATCAAATGTATAATGCAAGAAAAAAATTAAACAACGAAACTACACTAACTACGGAAATGTTAACATCTAAATAAATACACAAATAGTTTGTTTTACTAAAAACCTACTTATGATACGGTATGAATCTGCATGTCTCAATAATATGGTCAGAATCCTGACATTAAACTAAAAACTTTTTTTTTCTTATGACGTCAGAAAACCGACCGTCTATTTTTGTAAAGCAATGGAGACTACAAAAAAAATACTGAAGAAAAATATTCGTCTGCAGATTCATACCGTGTCGAGAGAGAGATCGGGCCCCATAACCATCTTGCATCTCTTTTTACTCTTTCTATAATATCGGAAGTACTGTTTCTTCATGAACGACACTACGTGTCGCTTGTACCAGCATCTCATCTGTCGGATTTATCATTCGGTTATTTACTTTTAAAAAATCGGAGTCGAAAATACTAAATCTAATATTTTCTTATTTGGGATATATTGCTATCGATTCGCAGAGCACACAACCTAACTAAATCTTGACAAAAATTATTGGTGTCCCTTTCTGTTCTCTCATGAAAGAAAATGACAGGTATAGACTTTAACGTTAAGTCGTGATTTTTGCAACTACGAATTGGTACCATTTGCTCAAGTTGCAAGGCAAAGTCAAAGATGGCGGAAGCACTTTCAAAAGCCTCATAAGAGACTGGTATTAAGATAGCGCATGATTTAAAGACCATCAACATGGTCATATCCTCATTAGATCAGACGGTTTGCTTCGTCTTTTATTTAAAGCACTGAAGACACGAAATCACTACGGGTCACCCCATCTACATACAGGTCCCAATATTGCGTAACTTTGGTATTCAGAAAAGAAGAAAATAATAACCACCACTGAATCAACTAGATAAAATGTTGATTTCATTCCATGTCACATTCTGATTTACCTAGTTCAGGTTTCGCCTCGTCTAGGAATGCTGTTGATTGTTTGTAGCTAGAGCAAGCTGGAGTGCACCAGAGTTCGTTTGCCTGTATAGTAAATGGAGCGAGCCGATTATATAAACACACGCAATGCGACGTCGCCAATGAAATGGCAAACGAAGGTTTGATTATATGGAGTTTGTTTTTAGTAAAATTCTTAGGCAGCATTCCAAGCAATAGAAAAACATATAGAACCTTCCAGCTGCTTTTCTTTCCGGACCTACTGTAGAAATCAGTAGAAGGAGACAAGAAAAAAAAAGTTTAGGTCTAATAAAGTTAAATTAATAAAGTTAAATGTTACAAATTATTATTGTTTTCATTAAACTAATGATGTTAGGATTAATTGGTAATTCGTGCGTTACCATTTAAGTACAATTATTTTCCTAAACCCACCAGATCGCCTACAACCAACACCTGTATTGTGTAACTCTAACTATGTAACCATAATGACCTAGTGAGTAAGAATGACTGAAACAGCCTTTCAGCTCGAATTAGGTGAACATGCGACAACTAGAAAGTAGAAGTGAAATGAGGTAACTCTCCGTTTTGTTACATTCATACAAGTTGCCTCTATTGATTTGAAGTTAATCCAGGTTGTCGATTTGGTTGTTATGAATTCGATGCACTGACAACCCGTCTATGCCGAAAAACTTGTCAAAAGTTGTGAACCATTTGCATTCTTTAGCAGTTGGGGTGGCCACTAACCTGGCCAAAGCCTAAACTAGGATTGGGTCTGGTTACCTCATGGGTTACCCTTCTGGGTTGCGGACGTCAGATGACATTCGCTCTGTGTCAAAACCAGTATCCTTGTTCAATCCCCTAGATTAGGTACTAGTTACCGAGAAAGAGCTAGGGAGATGATGATTCTGTCTACCCTTTGAGAGTACGTATTCTTTTTGCATTCGTATAGGAAAGACGATCAACATTATAAGTAAGTTAATTAGATGTACAAATATACATACATACATACATACATATAATCACGCCTTTATCCCTAATGGGGTAGGCAGAGCGAAAACGACGACGAACGACCGAAGTCGTTCCGCCACGTCTAAAAAGTTTTAAGGGTTATTACAGATGATTGTGGATATAGTTATAGTGACGAGTTGTCAGCCCATCACCTAAATTGCAATACACTGAAACCCTCGAATCCCTTAGCTGGTTTTTACAGCATGCCCGGGAGGAGCTGCAGCTGGCACATTCTATGTTTTTCTATCACTCCCAGTCCAGCATGGAAGAATGTACAAATAGATGTATTTAATTAGTAACTTAAAGAAACAAAAGACCTTACACAGGGAAAACAACTGCACAGTCTTATCGAATATCTTATCGATCATAAAAAGATAGATCAGAATATAATTACATAAACTGAAACTCGTGTAGCAATGCAATTACAACTGAATAATAAAATTACACAACATAAGTGCCAAGTGAATTAATTTTTAATTTCAACCTGCAGGTCAAGGCTAGAGGTTCGACCAGTTATGTATTTTTTATTTCAATCATAAATCATTGGAACCAAATAAATTCTTCTTGATTTAGAAACCACACAACAGATTTTGGTAAAAATTGGCAGAATTATGGAACGTGTAGGCAAACATAAGCTAGTTTTTATTTGTACTGCGGGGAAATATCTCATTTCCGCGAAAAATAAATTAATCCTAATTTATTGTTATTATTTTAGGTATTAGATTCTTTCAAAGGTTGAGAAACTGCCGGATTCGAAGGCTTATGACGAGAATACATACATAATATCACGCCTGTATCCCTAAAGGGGTAGGCAGAGCGTCACCGACACAAGCAAAGATCGTTCCGCTACGTCTGACAAGTTTTTTGAGGGTTTTTTAAGATAGATCTGTATATTGTTGTAGTGACAGGTTGTCAGCCCATCGCCTAAATTACAATATACTGAAACCCTCGAGTTGCTCGAGTCCCTTAACTGGTTTTTACAGCATGCCCGGGAGGAGATGCAGCTAGCACATTCTATGTTTTTCTATCGCTCCCAGTCCAGCATGGAAGACTGATTTTTTTGATGAGGTGATTACAGTACACAATAATGCATACATTCATGGCTAGCCATTGTCAACGCTTTGTCAATAAAGAGCACAGTAATCGCGGATATGCACTATGTTTATTTACCGTTTAATTTAAAAGCTTCCGGCTTCGCAAAGACTAATGCAGTTGCAGTTTTTTTATAGTTAAGAGTTTTTATACCGTAGAGCGAACGAATACTATCAAAAGACAGCGACCGGGACTGATAGCTTAACGTGCCCTCTGAAGCACAAAATCATTTTGACTTTAGGTCACTCTGTCTACAGAAAAGCAACTCATACAGACAAGTACTTACACGCTACGTCACATCACCACCCACGTCATCTAGATTCCGTAGTGAGATCGCTCACCGACAGAGCGCATGATCTATGTGATGCAAACCATCTATCGCATGAGCTAGATCATATCAAAACGGTCCTACAGAGAAATGGATACAGGGTGAAGGTTCCACCAACAAAACGCACACCGAAGGCGAGGGCAGCAGAAGTGCAACGACAACCAGCGTTTTTGCCTTACGTGAAAGGGGTAACAGATAAAATAGGCAGGTTATTGGGGAAGTTCTCCATTAAAACTGTATTTACTCCCTTCACCAAGATAGCAAAACTGCTTCGTTCACCTAAAGACCAGCTGCCTTTTCAAACTCCGGGCGTCTACAAAGTTAATTGCAGCTGTGGGAGCTCGTACATCGGTCAGACCAAGCGAACCATTGTCGACCGCATGAAGGAACACATTCGAGCTGTGAAAAACAATGATACCCGGACGTCGGCCATTGCTGAACACCTTAATCAAACCGAAACGAACCACTGGATTGAATTACATAACATAACCCCCAAGTACTGTCGACGGAACGCCACTATATACCGCGTTTAGTGCGAGAAGCAATCGAGATCACGAAATACAATAACTTTAATCGTGAAGATGGTTTTAAACTGTCCGGTGCGTGGAATCCAGTGTTAAACGTTTACAACCGCAAAAATGATTCGAGGTCGAAATCGCGAGTAGATACCGTGAGTGTAGTGTGTCGTGAGAAACTAGTGAGTGACAATGGTAGAAGTCAAAGTGAACGCAGTCGTCGCGTCCGAAAGAGGGTAGACCGATATGGTTTCCCTTAGAAGACGTCAACATTCGCATCGCCAGTCTACTCGTGACCATGGAGTTTGAAACAACTCCGAAATATCGAGGTAACAATAAACATAATCGTGGTAATAATCCCGTTCATAACAAAAATCTAATTGCAGTGAACAACCGCGAAAGTCTCAAAACTTACAAAATCATTTTATTTATAAAACTGATTGGTATATTATACTAGTTTATTTGATCTAAACTTAAACCGACGAGCGTGCTTGAAAATATTAAAGAATGAAAATGAAGCGAAAGAAGTTTGCAAGGATCGTAGTAAGTGCAAGGATGTGATCCCCGCCTCAAAAGGCGTGATGATATATATGTCCCAATGTACATAATTTGAATTTAGTTTTTTTTTTGTGATCTACCTTTAGGTATTTCTAGCTAGAGTGTGATCTGATATGGCCAAACAAATAAAAACACCTAAACAATTACTCTTTTATATAGCGTATCACAAACAGTTTTCTTTGAAGAATGATCTAGTGTAATCAATAATCATGGTCGCCCTAATACTCTCTACAACACGAGCAAGCATATGCAATTTCCTATGCAATGACAAATGCATTTGTGTTATATTAAACGATTTTGAAACATGAAAATTATCCATTGCTCGCTTTTTATTTATTTTATTTACAAAAAATGATGACTCTCGAGTTATATTTTAACATTACTCTGTTACAGCAATACACAGTTTGTTTTTTCAAACATGTTTCGCGAAAACGCCTATATTTAGTCACTAGCTTTCCGCCCCGCGGTTTCACCCGCAGCTAAGAGTTTTCCCGTGGGATTGAGTTCCCGCGCTGTTCCTACCTTTAGAATTGACGGAATTTCAATACTAACTTCCATCCCCTATTTAACCCCCTTAGGGGTAGAAAATACAAAAACGCTGAAACACGTGTTCATTATTTTTAAATCTTTAGCCCAAAAACAAAATTGGAAGATCCTGCCATCAAAATTGACGGAATTTCCATATAAACTTCCATCCCCTATTTAACCCTCTTAGGGGTAAAAAATGCAAAAATGCTGAAACACGTATAAATTATTTTTTAATCATTAGCCTAAATACAAAATTTGAAGATCCTACCTTTAAAATTGACGGACTTTCATACGAACTTCAACCCCCCTTTTTACCCGTTTAGGGAGGGAAAATCCGGAAATCCTTTCTTAGTGGGAGGTTACGTTATAAGAGGAACTTGCTCTCTAAGTTTAACGACTCTAGCTTTAGTAGTTTAGGCTCTGCGTTGATGAATCAGTCAGTCAGTCAGTCAGTCAGTCAGTCAGTAAGTCAGTCAGTAAGGACAAGCGATTTTATAAGTTTAGATTGACGCTCTGTCACTCCGTAAGGTGTGACTCTATATTTTTTGTAATTTGTGTGCTGTGCTAGTCGGATTCGTAGTTGGTAGATTTTTAATAAGGTTCTTTAAGGTTCACGTTAATATCTTAAGACAAACGTATCTGTTTACGTAGGTATACTTTGCGTCCGCGCATTGAAAATTCAAGAAGATTGGCCTTTAGTATACCAATAAATTCCTTTAAATCAGACATGCTTTGCTTTCAGTACAAATCTGTTTAAAAAAGGCACAATCAAGTGCATAATCACCGATTACGCAGTTCGCTAACCGTTTAACTAGGTTCCGTAAATAATCGTAGCGTGAAATATTTCCGAACGTGTTCTTGCTTTATTCTAGTTTCAATTATTTTAAACTGGTTTCGAAAGAAAACAAGTATTTAAATCGGATCTATTTAGCCTATATTGATCGACTAGGTAAACAATCCTACGAAAGCATTAGTAGAATCCTCAGAGAGCCTCCTGGTTCGCAACAATTTTTATCATCTATCAAATATGAGGAGCATGCTGTGTCATCAGTGGGAGAACACAAAATGTGTTCATGTCTTTAACCAGTTAACATCATCATCGACTTTCTTCGGCCTACAAAACTAGAGAGTGATAAACGATTGTATTTTAAACATGACTAAGTGGATAAGTCGCGAATTTAAATGATATATCTCTAAAAATCACAACCAGTTCCATGTGAATTGACATACTTATCAACTTTATATTTTGACCATGGTAGGTCAATATTCAAATATGAACACCAGAATTGTACCAATAAATCAGTTACTCTGTTCTGTATAATACTTATGTCAATATTTATAAATACATACCTAAATCATTGGCAAAAAAATTAAAAACTAGTTCTTTTTATTATCTTTTTATTTTCTAACAAGAAATGATAATGTAGGAGTGCAATGTTTTTTAAAAGTTCAAGCGTTGTTTAAAGTTAGCCATACTAAAACAAAACCTAATTGTCAAAAAAAAAAAAAAGTATGTTTAGGTCAGACAAAATTCATGCCCTGCTTATATTCATAGCACCAAAAGAATAAAAACAGACAACCTTGAATGCAACAACACAAAAAAACCAATAGCACAAAGCCTTTTAGAATAGAAGCCAACTATGCAATTAATAGTGTGAACAAAATATGTCTAGTTATTGATCACATTGACTCTATCAATTTCACTATAGAAGTAGAAACTCCTGAAATAATTTTAAAATTTATTTTAGAGAATATAGGTAAATGTATGTAAAATAACTAATAAAAATAATTATCTTGTTTGAGTCTGTACCTTTCTTTTGAAGGAGAAGGGTATCTTTGACTCCACGTGTCTCAATATTAGACTCTCCCTTATACAACGTGTAACAGAAAGGGTATATGCATCGAGAAATGTGTGAATCTACCCATGAAACTGAACAACTTTCCCTAAGGAACATAGGTCGAAAAACGAAAAAAAAATTGTGACCTTTCATACAAAATGCATCAGCTGATAGCGTATTTAGTATGGGCAGTCAAATTTTTTTTTCGTATTTCGACCTATGTTCCTTAGGGAAAGTTGTTCAGTTTCATGGGTAGATTCACACATTTCTCGATGCATATACCCTTTCTGTTACACGTTGTATAATTTATCAATAATTTACGTGACATTGGCAGAATTGTACATACATACATACATACATAAAATCACGCCTTTTT
>JARACY010003099.1:0-36010 GCA_029255725.1 Scrobipalpa atriplicella | reverse complement strand
AATGACCTGTCAAATCTGCACTTAATATTTCTCTGTCAATCTTGAGAGCTGTTTATAAATACGAGCCTTAGAAGCTAAAAGTTCGTGCCAGCACGGTACGCCGAAGATTGTGGGTTTACATCCCACCAAAGTGTTACTTTTTATAAAGTATATTATTATATTTATAAAATAATATTGTAATGAAAAATAGTCAAAAATATCAAGTATTTTATGATTTCGCGTTGGCACAAGAAGATTGAATAATTAAATGTAAAATTAATTATTAAATATGTAAGTAATAGTATATTATTATATTTATAAAATAATATTGTAATGAAAAATAGTCAAAAATATCAAGTATTTTATGATTTCGCGTTGGCACAAGAAGATTGAATAATTAAATGTAAAATTAATTATTAAATATGTAAGTAATAGTATATTATTATATTTATAAAATAATATTGTAATGAAAAATAGTCAAAAATATCAAGTATTTTATGATTTCGCGTTGGCACAAGAAGATTGAATAATTAAATGTAAAATTAATTATTAAATATGTAAATAATCTGGATTATTCGCACCCAACCGAGGTATTTTTCATTATGCCACATTTTAATACAGGATGCTAATAATTAAACACAAGTACTTAATACGACGTAATTTTGTTTTACCCGTCGGTCCCGGTCGCTGTCTTTGATATTGGTCGATACACAAACCATGTCAGAGGCCTGTTAGCTGTTACCTACTCATAGGCGGTTTAAAAACTCTGACACCAGGGTTCATCAGGTCGTTCGTCGACTTGAAAACCCAAAAACTCATTCTAAAAAAATGGCAACACTGGATTAGGGGCTTCCCGGGTTTCCCAATGAGACAAGGCTATAAATGAACGTGTTTGGGGGTGCTGTATTATACAGAGAACTGTCAAAAATAGCGTTGGGGGGCTAAGTTCTAAATGACAGACGATCACATTTTGTTTTGTTTGAATGCTTGTTACTAGTGATGTGTTGGACGCGTGTTTTCAATACTAAAATTAATAATACTCGATAACAGTTATTTAAGTTACTATTCATTTTAATAAACTATATTTATATTGGCGTTTTATTATTCGTGTTTCGGTGCGTTTCTCAATAAAGAATTCAGATTGAAATCACTATTTTTTAAATCATGGCATTGTTATCTTAATAGTTTCATGTCTCACCTTATTTTAGTAAGTACTTTTAAAATTAAATAATAATTTAGATACAATCCTTATATTTATTATTATTATACATTTATTGTTTATTGTACACAAGTTACGTGAAAATGACAATACAATATGTATGAAAAATGGCGACACAAAGCTTATTTCGTCGTCGTCTCAGCTGATAGACGCCCACTGCAGGATATAGGCCTCCCCCAAGGATCTCCACGATGATCGATCTAGCGCCTTCTGCATCCAGCAGCTTCCCGCGACCTTCACCAGATCGTCGGTCCACCTTGTGGGAGGCCTGCCTACGCTGCGTCTACCGTGCTGAGGCAGCCACTCCAGGACTATCTGCCCCAGCGGGAGTCAGTCCTGCGAGCAATGTGCCCTGCCCACTGCCACTTAAGTTGCGTAACTCATCGAGCTATGATGGTGACCTTGGTTCTCCTCCGCTTATTTCTACAAATATAAATTTCTTCCAGCCGACCTATCGAAGTAAGACTATTTGTTAAGCTATCCAAATATTTCCATTTAAGAATAAGATCGCCCGTTATCGGGCCTGTTACTGTTATTAGGTTTTGAGATGCCCATCCTTATAATATTAGCAAGCAAGCAATCAATACATATTTTTTCGTATCGTTGTACATTCGTAGATTTATTGAATCGGATTTGATTTCGTAAATAGTTTTATGTGGTTTGAAGACACACCGGAAAATTATAGGATGGATCGATTAAGCAAGTGAGTTTATTTTTTCATCTCAGCCTTTATAATTATAATATAAATAAAATAAATCGATTTAGCATTTGGCATTTGCTTACCCAAATATTCCAGACAAATAATAAATAATAATTTGGAATTCTCCCGTGGAATGGGAAAAAATACCTCTAAAAAGGAGAGAAAAGAAAGGAAAATAAATAAAAAAAGGTACCCATATTAAAATAAACCAGTTACAATGTAAAAAAAATCCTCACCCCAGCCTTATCTCGTATTTCACGAGGTCGGCTACCTAATCTAGGAGGTTGGACGAGGTCTGGTTTCCCTTTTGGGTGACGGAGGTCAGATGGCAGTCGCTCTGTGTAGAAACCAGTACCCTTGTTCAATCACCTAGATTAGGTAGCCGACCCCGAGATATACGGGATAAGGCTAGGGAGATGATAATGACAATTTTACAAAATTTAATTCCAAAAAATGTTTGTTGTTGAATTTTGGACCATTTCTCTCTCATTACAGGGATGATGATAGCAAGGAATAAAATACAAAATTCTCAATTCTGTAGTGACATATTTGCTACATAAATTCATTCATAAAAAAAATATATATTTTGTTGTTGAATTTTGGGCCATTTCTCTGTCATTGCAGGCTGGACATTACAATGCTGAAACGGACGGCTAATCTAATAGAATTCAAAGTGAAGATTATCGACGACCGGCACGAGTGCGACCATGAAACACATATCACGCAACGTGAAAGCCCTTTCTATTCATTTGGAACTATAAATTTTCAACTACAAGTTGACTGTGCTAACTGTAGTACGTCAGATGGCTCAGAAGCACTTTTTGTGATATCTGCCAGATATCGCAATGTGATAGAGAATAATAATTTATTTTACAAATGCAATGTTAAAGTTTTTGACTTAAACAGGAAATCATTAGCAGAAGTGAATTTTACAGCAAAGGAAATATGGCATTTAATTTTACGACAATATTATCAAAAACAAAGAAGTGGTTATAATAGAAAGAATGATAATACATTGTATAAATTCTTTGTGATTGTTAAGTTTGACTTAGGGACGTCTTTAACACCTTTTGCATCTTTATATGAAGACACTGAACTGACTGATTTTACTTTGAAAGGAGAAGATGGATCTGTATCTGTTCACTCAGCTGTTTTAGCCGCAGTCAGTCCAGTACTGAAAAAGATGCTCACTGGAAATTGGCAAGAGACTTCAGAAAGATCTGTCACCATTGCCGATACTACAAAAGAAACTCTAGTACTATTTAAAGAGTATATGTACTTAGACAAGCTACCAGAAACTGGACTTGCCAAGCTTATGCTCTTCGGCTCATGCTATTTAATTACAGATCTGGTACAAAAGTGTACTGTCAAAACTTTGTTTACAATGACTTCTGATAACATAGTTGAATTAATAGAGTTTGCGGTAAAAAATAAATTAGATGATCTTTTGGCATTCATATTGAAAATTGTGGATGGCAAGGCAGTTGATTTGGACAAACTTCTCATTGGATGTTGGAAGAATGCGTCGGACAACTAGAAAAGTTGTCAATGATTTTTACTGGAAATTAGAATCGTTAAATTAGAATCGTATCCAAATTGGCCTTCATAGTAAATGTATGACAACTTGTGCACCCAGCCACATTTGTATATAAGAAATAATACGAATCTAATATGGATGAGTGTAAATCGCTCTAAGTGCAATTTTCATAACACTGATTACTATGATTTTGATTTCGTTACCTAACTAAAATTATCAAATTTTTCAGATTTTGGAAAAATATTAATGTTTTCTTGTTAATTGATTAGAACGTTCGACACTTTTGCATACTTGTGATTAAATAAAAAGTATTATATCCTTTTGTTACTTATCATTAATTATTAGATATGTTACACACAATCCCCGAAATCGCCCATTGGCCAAGGAATAAAAGCTCACTTCGCGGATTGGCAAATTCAAAACGCGCAAACCCCGAAATGTCCTTTCATTTCAACAAACAGGTAGAATTCACCAGGTGCTTTCCCAGCCAGTAGACCGGGGCTGACAACCTGTCCTGTCTGTACAGAAGATGTGCAGAAGATGCTTCTATCTGAAACCCTTAAAAATTTAACCATTCAGCCGTTGAAACTCTGCACGCCCATTGGTTTTGCGCTTAGCATTTTGTGCTTAGCATTTTTATCATAAACAAAATTACTTTCCCCAAATAAGATTAGGTACCCGGTACCCGGACCACCACTGACGTTTAATCTCTCAAATTAGAGTTTTGGCAACACTTCTTGTGAGGACCCGTGGAGCTTAAGATTACCAGAAACGTAGACATGTGATGTCACTAACTATCTTCCATGTAGGACTGGGAGTGATAGAAAAACATAGAATGTGCCAGCTGCATCTCCTCCCGGGCACTGAGACTATTACTGAGACTTCGCTGTCCGTGCGACCGTGCTAAAACAACAAATACTAAAAACAGAATAAAACAAATATTTAAGGAGGCTCCCATTATACAACAAACGTGTTTTTTTGACGTTGTTGTATAGATAATGGTACGGAGCCCTTCGTGCGCGAATCCGACTCGCACTTTCTCTTTTTTTTATTTCGTTAAAGAATATATTTGTGAAAGCTGTGCAGTTTCTATCAGTTTGCGGAAATATGTCTCTTATACCCTGTCTACTACCAGCACATTTGATTTGTTTTATTTTATTTTATTACAATATAAGCTTACAGACATCATCTTCAGTGTTTCCCTAGTCTAAGGTAGGTACCTGGGTAATTACAAGAAGGGCCGGTCAATACTGGAGGATTACTAAAGAGCCGGATAAGCCTGCTATTTGGACTGACTTGTACCGTGGCATGGCTGGAGGTACTGAAAGAAGGTTTTAACTGCGTTTGTGGTAGAACCTTGGTCTCTCGATACAGGGCTCATAGGTTCGATTCGTATGGGAAAAAATAAAGCTGATATAAAATAAAACACTTTGTAAGATTGTTCCTAATTTGGCTAGGACAATGCTAGCTGAATCGACTGATCAAATCAATCGCTGTCTTTGATAGTGATCGATACACCGACTTTTTTAGGATTCAGTCAGCCCATCGGCTGAATTGCAGTATGGAAAAACCCTTTATTTCATTTATTACCCAGCATGATAAAATTGTTACAATAAACAGTTCTTTTTTTTCAAAACAAAATATTAGTTTAAATAAATCTGTCTTCACACTTTCTACTGGATACTATGGCCCGTATTTATAATCAGCTTTCAAGAGTGAAGTGACAGCGTGTTTACGTTCGTATCAGGTATCAGAAATGTCATTTCAGTAGGTACAAAACAGCCTGTCAAATCCATACATACTTAATTTTCCAACATGGAACTCGACACATAGGCTCGTATTTATAAAGCGATCTCAAGATTGAGAGCAATATTAAGTACGGATTTGACAAACCATTTTGTACTGAAATGACATTTCTGATACGAACTCAAACTCGCTGTCACTCTTGAGAGCTGATTATAAATACGGGCCAAAGTATAACATACCATACATACTTAATATTGAGCCTATAGTATGCTCAAAAACTACTTAAAAACCTTAACATTTTTTTATCGCTCCCAGTCCAGTACAAAAATACGAATACACTTGTCTTTAACAAGATCATTACCAAACAATAAATAAAACAGCTTTTACGATTTCAAGGCCAATCCGTGATAGATGCGTAATCAAATCATTATGATTCTCAAACAATCGCTATTTTTGTTACAATAACATCCAGTGTTTTATGAAACAACCGGCTATTTTAAGATTATGTATTGCGTGTGTTGAACTTTATAAAGGATGTTAAATAGAAAAGTTCATCTTAGATTTCCATGCCGGACTGCAAGTGTTAGAAAAACATAGAATGTGCCAGCTGCATCTTCTCCCAGGCATGCTGTAAAAATCCTGTCACTGTAGCAATATATAGATCCATCTTAAATAACTCACAAAACTTTTCAGACGTGGCGGAATCCCGTTATGGATAAAGACGTGATATTATATGTGTATTTTTATCTACGGCCCGTATTTATAAAGCAATCTCAAGATTGAGAGTAATATTAAGAATGGATTTGACAGGTCGTTTTGTATTGAAATGACATTTTGAGATACGAACTCAAACTTGCTGTCACTCTTGAGAGATGATTATAAATACGGGCCGTAGATAAAAATACACATATAATATCACGTCTTTATCCATAACGGGATTCCGCCACGTCTGAAAAGTTTTGTGAGTTATTTAAGATGGATCTATATATTGCTACAGTGACAGGATTTTTACAGCATGCCTGGGAGAAGATGCAGCTGGCACATTCTATGTTTTTCTAACACTTGCAGTCCGGCATGGAAATCTAAGATGAACTTTTCTATTTAACATCCTTTATAAAGTTCAACACACGCAATACATAATCTTAAAATAGCCGGTTGTTTCATAAAACACTGGATGTTATTGTAACAAAAATAGCGATTGTTTGAGAATCATAATGATTTGATTACGCATCTATCACGGATTGGCCTTGAAATCGTAAAAGCTGTTTTATTTATTGTTTGGTAATGATCTTGTTAAAGACAAGTGTATTCGTATTTTTGTACTGGACTGGGAGCGATAAAAAAATGTTAAGGTTTTTAAGTAGTTTTTGAGCATACTATAGGCTCAATATTAAGTATGTATGGTATGTTATACTTTGGCCCGTATTTATAATCAGCTCTCAAGAGTGACAGCGAGTTTGAGTTCGTATCAGAAATGTCATTTCAGTACAAAATGGTTTGTCAAATCCGTACTTAATATTGCTCTCAATCTTGAGATCGCTTTATAAATACGAGCCTATGTGTCGAGTTCCATGTTGGAAAATTAAGTATGTATGGATTTGACAGGCTGTTTTGTACCTACTGAAATGACATTTCTGATACCTGATACGAACGTAAACACGCTGTCACTTCACTCTTGAAAGCTGATTATAAATACGGGCCATAGTATCCAGTAGAAAGTGTGAAGACAGATTTATTTAAACTAATATTTTGTTTTGAAAAAAAAGAACTGTTTATTGTAACAATTTTATCATGCTGGGTAATAAATGAAATAAAGGGTTTTTCCATACTGCAATTCAGCCGATGGGCTGACTGAATCCTAAAAAAGTCGGTGTATCGATCACTATCAAAGACAGCGATTGATTTGATCAGTCGATTCAGCTAGCATTGTCCTAGCCAAATTAGGAACAATCTTACAAAGTGTTTTATTTTATATCAGCTTTATTTTTTCCCATACGAATCGAACCTATGAGCCCTGTATCGAGAGACCAAGGTTCTACCACAAACGCAGTTAAAACCTTCTTTCAGTACCTCCAGCCATGCCACGGTACAAGTCAGTCCAAATAGCAGGCTTATCCGGCTCTTTAGTAATCCTCCAGTATTGACCGGCCCTTCTTGTAATTACCCAGGTACCTACCTTAGACTAGGGAAACACTGAAGATGATGTCTGTAAGCTTATATTGTAATAAAATAAAATAAAACAAATCAAATGTGCTGGTAGTAGACAGGGTATAAGAGACATATTTCCGCAAACTGATAGAAACTGCACAGCTTTCACAAATATATTCTTTAACGAAATAAAAAAAAGAGAAAGTGCGAGTCGGATTCGCGCACGAAGGGCTCCGTACCATTATCTATACAACAACGTCAAAAAAACACGTTTGTTGTATAATGGGAGCCTCCTTAAATATTTGTTTTATTCTGTTTTTAGTATTTGTTGTTTTAGCACGGTCGCACGGACAGCGAAGTCTCAGTAATAGTCTCAGTGCCCGGGAGGAGATGCAGCTGGCACATTCTATGTTTTTCTATCACTCCCAGTCCTACATGGAAGATAGTTAGTGACATCACATGTCTACGTTTCTGGTAATCTTAAGCTCCACGGGTCCTCACAAGAAGTGTTGCCAAAACTCTAATTTGAGAGATTAAACGTCAGTGGTGGTCCGGGTACCGGGTACCTAATCTTATTTGGGGAAAGTAATTTTGTTTATGATAAAAATGCTAAGCACAAAATGCTAAGCGCAAAACCAATGGGCGTGCAGAGTTTCAACGGCTGAATGGTTAAATTTTTAAGGGTTTCAGATAGAAGCATCTTCTGCACATCTTCTGTACAGACAGGACAGGTTGTCAGCCCCGGTCTACTGGCTGGGAAAGCACCTGGTGAATTCTACCTGTTTGTTGAAATGAAAGGACATTTCGGGGTTTGCGCGTTTTGAATTTGCCAATCCGCGAAGTGAGCTTTTATTCCTTGGCCAATGGGCGATTTCGGGGATTGTGTGTAACATATCTAATAATTAATGATAAGTAACAAAAGGATATAATACTTTTTATTTAATCACAAGTATGCAAAAGTGTCGAACGTTCTAATCAATTAACAAGAAAACATTAATATTTTTCCAAAATCTGAAAAATTTGATAATTTTAGTTAGGTAACGAAATCAAAATCATAGTAATCAGTGTTATGAAAATTGCACTTAGAGCGATTTACACTCATCCATATTAGATTCGTATTATTTCTTATATACAAATGTGGCTGGGTGCACAAGTTGTCATACATTTACTATGAAGGCCAATTTGGATACGATTCTAATTTAACGATTCTAATTTCCAGTAAAAATCATTGACAACTTTTCTAGTTGTCCGACGCATTCTTCCAACATCCAATGAGAAGTTTGTCCAAATCAACTGCCTTGCCATCCACAATTTTCAATATGAATGCCAAAAGATCATCTAATTTATTTTTTACCGCAAACTCTATTAATTCAACTATGTTATCAGAAGTCATTGTAAACAAAGTTTTGACAGTACACTTTTGTACCAGATCTGTAATTAAATAGCATGAGCCGAAGAGCATAAGCTTGGCAAGTCCAGTTTCTGGTAGCTTGTCTAAGTACATATACTCTTTAAATAGTACTAGAGTTTCTTTTGTAGTATCGGCAATGGTGACAGATCTTTCTGAAGTCTCTTGCCAATTTCCAGTGAGCATCTTTTTCAGTACTGGACTGACTGCGGCTAAAACAGCTGAGTGAACAGATACAGATCCATCTTCTCCTTTCAAAGTAAAATCAGTCAGTTCAGTGTCTTCATATAAAGATGCAAAAGGTGTTAAAGACGTCCCTAAGTCAAACTTAACAATCACAAAGAATTTATACAATGTATTATCATTCTTTCTATTATAACCACTTCTTTGTTTTTGATAATATTGTCGTAAAATTAAATGCCATATTTCCTTTGCTGTAAAATTCACTTCTGCTAATGATTTCCTGTTTAAGTCAAAAACTTTAACATTGCATTTGTAAAATAAATTATTATTCTCTATCACATTGCGATATCTGGCAGATATCACAAAAAGTGCTTCTGAGCCATCTGACGTACTACAGTTAGCACAGTCAACTTGTAGTTGAAAATTTATAGTTCCAAATGAATAGAAAGGGCTTTCACGTTGCGTGATATGTGTTTCATGGTCGCACTCGTGCCGGTCGTCGATAATCTTCACTTTGAATTCTATTAGATTAGCCGTCCGTTTCAGCATTGTAATGTCCAGCCTGCAATGACAGAGAAATGGCCCAAAATTCAACAACAAAATATATATTTTTTTTATGAATGAATTTATGTAGCAAATATGTCACTACAGAATTGAGAATTTTGTATTTTATTCCTTGCTATCATCATCCCTGTAATGAGAGAGAAATGGTCCAAAATTCAACAACAAACATTTTTTGGAATTAAATTTTGTAAAATTGTCATTATCATCTCCCTAGCCTTATCCCGTATATCTCGGGGTCGGCTACCTAATCTAGGTGATTGAACAAGGGTACTGGTTTCTACACAGAGCGACTGCCATCTGACCTCCGTCACCCAAAAGGGAAACCAGACCTCGTCCAACCTCCTAGATTAGGTAGCCGACCTCGTGAAATACGAGATAAGGCTGGGGTGAGGATTTTTTTTACATTGTAACTGGTTTATTTTAATATGGGTACCTTTTTTTATTTATTTTCCTTTCTTTTCTCTCCTTTTTAGAGGTATTTTCCCATTCCACGGGAGAATTCCAAATTATTATTTATTATTTGTCTGGAATATTTGGGTAAGCAAATGCCAAATGCTAAATCGATTTATTTTATTTATATTATAATTATAAAGGCTGAGATGAAAAAATAAACTCACTTGCTTAATCGATCCATCCTATAATTTTCCGGTGTGTCTTCAAACCACATAAAACTATTTACGAAATCAAATCCGATTCAATAAATCTACGAATGTACAACGATACGAAAAAATATGTATTGATTGCTTGCTTGCTAATATTATAAGGATGGGCATCTCAAAACCTAATAACAGTAACAGGCCCGATAACGGGCGATCTTATTCTTAAATGGAAATATTTGGATAGCTTAACAAATAGTCTTACTTCGATAGGTCGGCTGGAAGAAATTTATATTTGTAGAAATAAGCGGAGGAGAACCAAGGTCACCATCATAGCTCGATGAGTTACGCAACTTAAGTGGCAGTGGGCAGGGCACATTGCTCGCAGGACTGACTCCCGCTGGGGCAGATAGTCCTGGAGTGGCTGCCTCAGCACGGTAGACGCAGCGTAGGCAGGCCTCCCACAAGGTGGACCGACGATCTGGTGAAGGTCGCGGGAAGCTGCTGGATGCAGAAGGCGCTAGATCGATCATCGTGGAGATCCTTGGGGGAGGCCTATATCCTGCAGTGGGCGTCTATCAGCTGAGACGACGACGAAATAAGCTTTGTGTCGCCATTTTTCATACATATTGTATTGTCATTTTCACGTAACTTGTGTACAATAAACAATAAATGTATAATAATAATAAATATAAGGATTGTATCTAAATTATTATTTAATTTTAAAAGTACTTACTAAAATAAGGTGAGACATGAAACTATTAAGATAACAATGCCATGATTTAAAAAATAGTGATTTCAATCTGAATTCTTTATTGAGAAACGCACCGAAACACGAATAATAAAACGCCAATATAAATATAGTTTATTAAAATGAATAGTAACTTAAATAACTGTTATCGAGTATTATTAATTTTAGTATTGAAAACACGCGTCCAACACATCACTAGTAACAAGCATTCAAACAAAACAAAATGTGATCGTCTGTCATTTAGAACTTAGCCCCCCAACGCTATTTTTGACAGTTCTCTGTATAATACAGCACCCCCAAACACGTTCATTTATAGCCTTGTCTCATTGGGAAACCCGGGAAGCCCCTAATCCAGTGTTGCCATTTTTTTAGAATGAGTTTTTGGGTTTTCAAGTCGACGAACGACCTGATGAACCCTGGTGTCAGAGTTTTTAAACCGCCTATGAGTAGGTAACAGCTAACAGGCCTCTGACATGGTTTGTGTATCGACCAATATCAAAGACAGCGACCGGGACCGACGGGTAAAACAAAATTACGTCGTATTAAGTACTTGTGTTTAATTATTAGCATCCTGTATTAAAATGTGGCATAATGAAAAATACCTCGGTTGGGTGCGAATAATCCAGATTATTTACATATTTAATAATTAATTTTACATTTAATTATTCAATCTTCTTGTGCCAACGCGAAATCATAAAATACTTGATATTTTTGACTATTTTTCATTACAATATTATTTTATAAATATAATAATATACTATTACTTACATATTTAATAATTAATTTTACATTTAATTATTCAATCTTCTTGTGCCAACGCGAAATCATAAAATACTTGATATTTTTGACTATTTTTCATTACAATATTATTTTATAAATATAATAATATACTATTACTTACATATTTAATAATTAATTTTACATTTAATTATTCAATCTTCTTGTGCCAACGCGAAATCATAAAATACTTGATATTTTTGACTATTTTTCATTACAATATTATTTTATAAATATAATAATATACTTTATAAAAAGTAACACTTTGGTGGGATGTAAACCCACAATCTTCGGCGTACCGTGCTGGCACGAACTTTTAGCTTCTAAGGCTCGTATTTATAAAACGATCTCAAGATTGAGAGAAATATTAAGTGCAGATTTGACAGGTCATTTTGTACTGGAATGACATTTCTGATACGAACTCAAACTCGCTGTCACTCTTGAGAGCTGATTATAAATACGGGCCTTAGCATCTAAGTTTTCAACAAGGTTTGAGGTTGGTTTTGATTATGTGTACATAGTTGGTGATTAAGAATAAAAGTGAAACTACGTATGTATGGCATTTCTCTACTCCGGGAGACCGTTAAGTCGTGTTCTTGCCAAATTGACGTCATTATCAAATTTGTTTTCGCTTAACCCGGTGATCTGACCTTTATCCCCAATCACCTTCTTAACCAATCGATCTGAACTTGGTGTGCCCCAACTTAACCCCAACTTGTTAAGCCTATCCATAATTATGAAGGATTTGTCGAAATTACTGCTTACTTTAGCTACGAAATATCTTTAACATGTATAACAGACTATAGACCTCGTCAATACAGGGAGTAAAAAAAATAGTTGACCAAATTGGAGGGTGCGAACCTACCTATGAATCTGAACAACTATCCCCAAGAAACAAGGTCAAAACACCTATGTTGAGCTTTTTGGTTTGAATTCAGTTACCTACATGAAAAAACAACGGGTTGAATTACCACTGGTTATAATTGAACGCTCAAGAAGAGAAGCAGCTGGTACATTCTATATTTTCACTGAAATTCTACGTAACTAATATAATAAAAGCATGTAATTTCTGGACTGGAACGGACTGGATTATAGACTCTGGGCAGTTCGTGAGGGATTTAGCTATGCAGGAGCCACAGAGCAGTGATAACAGTATGGTCACTTATTTTTTTGCTGAAGGTCTCACCTCCAGCAATGAATATAATATTAGTAAACGCTGAAGATGGGGCTCCCACCCCCGCACCAAAATCTTACCGCCCCCGCCAACCGGTGCGCGAACCGGCTATTTCTAAGGCGGCCGCACCGAACGCACACAAACTATACTGTTTTACTGTACTGTCCAATTGGCTACTTTCCAACTAGTCAAATCAGCAACTTTTGATGAAATGTCAAAAACGCTTTTTTGTATGAAAATAGTGAGTTATGACGTCACATTTTAGTAAATATTGACTACTCAAATCAATAACTAATATACTTTTAACTCGATTATTAAAATCTAAATGTGCATTTTTTTTATAATGATGAATGAAATCCACAATATTTTTAGCCATCAGTTTTAAATATAAACGTTTTGATTTTTTTAAGCTACCCAGTCAAGTACCCAATTATACTGCTTTACTCTGTTCTGTGGCGCCGCCGCCCTGTTGCGCCAAGTTGCATCATCGGCGATTGCTTCCGCTGCCGGTTAGTTAATACCCTACTTCCGACTGGGCGACTCCCCCTTCGAAACTAAGCCTGCAATTATAATACAGGAACGTCAGCCGCCATTTCGAGTGAAAACTCTGACGTGGGATCCGATTCTGCATGGGAATTTCTAAAGCTAAATTAAGTAAAGTCTAGGATATAACTAGGTTTTAAATTCAACGTAAGACTTGATGAACCCAGAGATTTATTTTTATGTAAGAGGGACACATTACAATTAAATACTACAATAGGATTAAATAAATAAATTACAGACTACATAAAAAAAAGAGGGAAGCAAGCGGGTCATCTGATGGTAAGTAATCACCTGGGTGTCACAAATGCGTTGACGGCCATTCAAGAAGGAAAAGGCTCGTTTCTTGAAGACTGCATTGTTATAAGAGCTTTTAAACACCTGACATCAGATATAGTTTGCGTGACGAGCGCTATCAAAGACAGCTAGTAAAACACAATAATTCCTTTAATAGACAGGACAATTTTTGTTCTAATTTTAGCCGGTGTCCTGAAGAATTGAGCCCCCATGAACCTTTTCCCAATCACTAGTTTTAACCCTTAATTACACCTGTATAATAATAATAATAAATTAATTACGTTATAAGGTTAGTCTAGGTAGATTGGTATGATCCGGGTTGGGTGTGTTCTCTCACGTTCTACTATGATTAACTTACTGATAGCATTTCAAGCTTCAAGTCAGCTCGGCTTAGGCAAGCTTAAGTCAGTGTTTAAGGCCCGTATTTATAATCAGCTCTTAAGAGTGACAGCGAGTTTGAGTTCTTATCAGAAATGTCATTTCAGTACAAAACGACCTGTCAAATCCATACTTAATATTGCTCTCAATCTTGAGATCGCTTTATAAATACGAGCCTAAATAAGGTCCTCCGACACCGGTGCTTGCTACTGTTGCAAATAATTTCAAACAATTTTATTTGTCGTCCAGGACAAACATACTATTACGCCTGTATCCGTAATGGGGTAGGCAGAGCGTCAACGACCCAAACAAAGGTTGTTCCGCCACGTCTGACAAGTTTTAAGCTTGAGACAGAATCTGTTTATTGCTCTAGTGACAGAATTGCCAGCCCAAACTAAAACCCTTGAATCCCTTAGGTGGTTTTACAGCATGCCCAGGAAGAGAATGAGCTGGCACATTTTATGTCTTTCTATCACTACAAGGCCGCCATGGAAGCAATCGATTCCATTAGTCTTAAAAACTCAATTTCCGAATTCAAAGTTATTTATTAGTGCGGCGGTCTCCCCATAGATTTGTCTATAAATCAGCAGCTACAGGGTGCTCGCCTAAGCCCGGCCCAAGAGTGATCCTACAATTTGTTTTCGGATCATCCTGTATCTGGGTCAGCGGTTAATTATACTTATAGAGGAGTTCTGTATAGAGGGGGTTGCAAAAATTTGTTGGCGTAGTTTTAGGGCGTGTTTCGGTCGATGAGAAAACTTTGGGTAAGTTATTATGAGTTTTAACGTTTTTTACGATATAATATTTTATATGAGCAGGTTGCAATAAAAATACAGATAATGTACCAATATGACTTCTCTTCCTGGGTATACTGTAATAAACAGGAGAGGAATAGGTCTCGTTGTCGGCCTATTAGTCCGGTTAATCTTGTAAAGTTTGTATACAACATGTAACATAAAGGGTATATGCATCGTAAAATGTGTGAATCTACCCATGAAACTGAACAACTTTCCCTAAGGAACATAGGTCGAAAAACGAAAAAAAAAAATTTGACCTTCCATACAAAATGCATCAGCTGATAGCGCATTTAGTATGGGAAGTCAAAACTTTTTTTTTCGTATTTCAACCTATGTTCCTTAGGGAAAGTTCTTCAGTTTCATGGGTAGATTCACACATTTCTCAATGCATATACCCTTTCTATTACACGTTGTAGAATGATTCACATTAATTGTGAAGAATACATACATAAATCCGTGAATGGGGTTAGGCAGACCGTCAACGACCCAAGCAAAAGTCGTTCCACCAAGTGTGACAAGTTTCGAGGGTTGTCTGTATATTGCTGTAGTGACAGGTTGTCAGCCCATCGCCTAAATTACCCCTCGAATCTCCTAGCTTGTTTTTAGAGCATGCTCGGGAGGAAAAGCAGCTGGCACATTCTATGTTTTTCTATCACTCCTAGTCCAGCATGGACAAAATATTCTAGTAAAGATAAAACAATGTGCCATTTTGGTAACATCATGTATGTTAAGAGTGATTTTTCGCGAAACCTATGTTCCTATAGCAAATTAGTTAGTGGTTAATTGTTAACTATGTTAACTTGGATTCTGGTTACTAGTAGAGCTCAGGCACTTGTAAATATAGCGGGTCTTTTGTAAGAAAAATACCAGTTCTCAACTTACAATACACTGAGAGGCTTTCGTGTCTCTATATTGAGTTGTAGTGTATTAGTATTTTTGGGAAATGGGGTAGGGTGTCAACGGCTTGATAAAAGTCATTTTACTTTTTATCGGGTCTATTCGCGATAGATTTTGGTGGTATTTTCAGTCGACCCGCGACCACGACAATTGAAACATTGTTGAAACGTCGGGAACCAGGTAAATTCCTATGATTTACCACCAAAATCTATCGCGAATAGACCCGATAAAAAGTAAAATGAGTATAAATAATCGCGAGTGCTTAAAAAGTTATATTGATAAAAGTCATTTATATTTATGCTTTATTTAAATTATGAAATAAATAGAAGCACAACAAGAACTTACGTTACGTATACCTATCTATTTATTGTAGTCTGTTTATTTATAATGTTCTCATTTGTTTTCGTATAACCATCCGTGTTGTGCTACGAATCGAGGGCCCGCCATGACTACTGCACAGAGTTAGCTTTCTAATATAGAAATTTGGAACGTGATGAGAAGCTCACTCCAGCTCAATCATAGTTTCAAGCCGGATTCTATTCCCCTGATGAACCCTAGTTACTCTCTGACATGGTTTGTGTAACGACCACTATCAATGACAGCGACTGGGAACGTCTCCAAAGCAAGCAGTTTTTCTTACATACAATCAGATGCTTCAGCTTGTAATGTCCTAACCAAAATGGAGAAAACCTCACAAAATGATAAATTGACAAATATGTATCAACTTTGTTTTTCCTTCGTATAAATAAATCGAACTAGCGACCTCCGAATCGAGAACCGAAAGCTCAGACGACTGCACCGACTTAGCTTTCTGATATGAAACTTGGAACGTGATGAGAAGCTTAGGTATTCCAGCTCAATCATAGTTTCAAGCCGGATTCTATTCCGAGCTGAAAGCTGGCTTAGCTGACTTCAGGGGATCCCCATTGCACACTAGCGCCAATGCTTCGGAGCACGTTAAGGGGATCCCCATTGCACACTAGCGCCACTGTTTCGGAGCACGTTAAGCCTTCGGTCCCGGTCGCCTTCTTCGATAGTGGTCGTTGCACAAACCATTCTTCTTCTGACGTGTGGGTTTCAAGTCGATCGGCCCGATAAACCCTGGTGCCTAATAGCACAGCTATAGACCTCTGACATGGTTTGTGTAGCATCCAAATGCACTGATTAGTCAGATAATAAAGAAATCCAACTCGCTACGCCGTAGCAAGTTTATTCCACATTTGCTACGTCTACGTAGCAAGCGTAGCAATATGCTACGAAACATTTTTGAAATGTACATACATACATAAAATCACGCCTTTATCCCTATTGGGGTAGGCAGAGCAAAAACGACCAAACTAATGGTAATTCCGCCATGTCTGACAAGTTTTGAGGGTTATTATACAGGTGATTATGTATATTGCTTTAGTGACAGGTTGTCAGCCCATCGCCTAAATTGCAATACACTGAAACCCTCGATTCCCTTAACTGGTTTTTACAGCATGCCCGGGAGAAGATGCAGCTGGCACATTCTATGTTTTTATATCACTCCCAGTCCAGCATGGAAGTAAAACACCTAGTGACATAATATACGAGTATTGAGGGCAGTTTTTGATTGAAATGAGTATCGATATAATGACAGATTACCAGCCCATTAATCACTTTGCCGGGAAACGGCTGCCACATTCTATGTTTTTCTAAAAGTATTTTTTCACTGGGTTATTATTACACCTAGTTAGAGTTTCAGTCTAGTAACTACGACACCGTAGTTAACGTGAACACTTGACCGTATTTCCCACGTGAGCTTCACGTGAGTGTCGCTCACATTTAGACTACAATAAAAGTATAGTATAGCAAGTATAGTACAGCAATTATAGTTACTAAAGCATAGTAAGGAAAACCGGCCAAGTGCGAGTCAGACTCGCGCACGCAGGGTTCCGTACCATCATTTATAAAAATTACAAATAAAATCATATCTGTTGTCCGACTCGCACTTGGCCAGTATTTAGTATTTGTTGTTATAGCGGCAACAGAAATACATCATCTGTGAAAATTTCAACTATCTAACTGTCACGGTTCATGAGAAACAGCCTCCTAAACATTATCTACGAAAACGAGTATATTTAATTTATTTTATTTTTAGTATTTGTTCTTATAGCGGCAACAGAAATACACCATCTGTGAAAATTTCAACTTTCTAGCTATCACGGTTCATGAGATACAGCCTGGTGACAGACAGATGGATGGACAGCGAAGTCTCAGTGATAGGGTCCCGTTTTGACCCTTCGGGTACGGAACCCTAAAAAAGTACTTTAGAAAGAAGATGACTTTGATATGGCGCATTTTCGAAATGGAACATTTCTTCTTCTTCTTCTTAGCGAGTATATTTTCTACTTTTTTAAGTAACAAAGCATTTTTGCTATGTTATTAATTATATAATGTACGCACTCTTGATATAGAATATCTTGATGTAAAATTGAGAGTGTACGCTTCTAGTAGTTAATCTGGCAAATAATTCGTTCTTACTAATGAATCTAGTTCTCATGAGAAGCAATGAAGGCATTTTTACAAACAATAGACAACAACCCACTTCTTGGATATACAACGTGTAACAGAAAGGGTATATGCATCGAGAAAGGTGTGAATATACCCATGAAACTGAACAACTTTCCCTAAGGAACATAGGTCGAAAAAAAAAAAATTACCTATCATACAAAATGCATCAGCTGATGGCGCACTTAGTATGGGAAGTAAAATTTTTTTTTCGTGTTTCGACCTATGTTCCTTAGGGAAAGTTGTTCAGTTTCGTGGGTAGATTCACACATTTCACGATGCATATACCCTTTATGTTACACGTTGTAGAATGGACTCTGGTTGAGGGTGTAAGGTAATTAGAGCCAGACTTATCCCATCCACACACGAACATGTGATGCTTTTACCCTGGGCAGACCAATTGCTTCTTTTATCTATATTTTTTATAGTCAAACCCGCACTTGACCTTTTTTATTTACGTCTACTGTAGTAATGACACCATTAAACAGTTTATGTCGACTTTATGACATTGTAAAAGAATAACAGACGGGCATAGACCTTACACAACCACATGACTTATTCAGATTCGCTACCTTACGTTCCTGAAGTTACATACATAAAATCACGCCTTTATCCCTAATGGGGTAGGCAGAGCAAAAACGACCTAAAAATAGGTCGTTCCGCCACGTTTGACAAGTTTTGAGGGTTAATACAGATGATGATAATGTATACTGCTGTAGTGACGAGTTGTCAGACCATCGCCTAAATTGCAATACACTGAAACCCTCGGTTACCTTAGCTGATTTTTAGAGCATGCACGGGAGGAGATGCAGCTGGCACTTTCTATGTTTTTCTATTACTTCCAATCCTGAAGTTTGTCTGGAAGAAATCGCTTACAGCAAAATGATCGCTCTTTTATAGGTTTTGGGATTTTCGCAGTTGTTCACTACAAATTAGATTGTTATTTTGAACTGAAAATATCTAAATATTATCTTGGTAGCTCAGTTGGTTAGAGCGTCGGCACCACTGATTTGAGAAGTCACCTAGCTCCCAACGCCATTTACTCTTCAGTGGACGACACGGCACACCGAAGATCGTGGGATTAAATTCCACCCAAGTGCAACTTTAAGCTTCTATGACTCGTATTTATAAAGCGATTTCAAGATTGAGAGCAATATTGAGTGCGTATTTGACAGGTAATTTTGTACTGGAATGACATTTCTGATACGAACTCAAACTCGCTGTCACTCTTGAGAGCTGATTATAAATACGGGCCTTTATTTTTATGTTTTGAAATATTTAGGGAACAATTAAAATAATCGTGGTAATACCCCGTTTAAAGTAATAATCTAATCGCTTTTTTACGCTTAATTATAGTGCAACGATAAATTGTTTTTCTGATTAACTTATTTATTTATTTTAATTACCATCTTGCAAAACTCAATTATCTAAAGTTGTCCAGGAAAGTAGCAGCTGGAATATTCTATGATATAAAAAGCAGTAAAGTAAATTAAATATGGTTAATATTTGAACTTTAACAATGTTGCTAGGGTTAATGTAGTGGTTTATGATCGTCTTATAAAGGACACTAGGTTTATGATTTTACAATACCTATAAAGTCGGTGAACGTACTCTAATGGGAATTAGGTGGTACAGTGGGCAGTAGGTAGAGCTTAGGTTTTATTTTTCGTTTTTAGGGTTCCGCACCCAAATGTCACAAACGGGACCCAATTACTAAGGCTCCGTTGTCTGTCTGTCTGCCCGGTGTCTGTCATCAGGCTGCATCTCATGATCTATGACGGCTAGAGAGTTGAAATTTTTGCGTATAATGTATTTCAAATAATAAAATAACAACAAATACAAAAAAACCAGCATACAATTAATATTAAGGGGGGCTCCCTTACAAAAAAGCATGTTTTTTTATCCTCGTTTTTGTAGATAATGTTTCGGAGGCTGTTTCTCATGAACCATGATAGTTAGATAGTTGAAATTTTCACGGATGATGTATTTCTGTTGCCGCTATAACAACAAATACTAAAAACTGGCCAAGTGCGAGTCGGACAACAGATATGATTTTGTTGCCATTTTTATAAATGATGGTACGGATCCCTTCGTGCGCGAGTCCGACTCGCACTTGGTCGGTTCTTATTTAATACCGGATGAAAAGAAAGTAATTTTTTTTTAATTTCCTGAAAGGATTCCGTGGTGAATATTATTAAGTTTCGTTGACTGAGCAACCCCTATCAGTTTCTGGTACGCTGTCCCTTACATCCAATCGGTATATCGCTATTATGACAGGATGACATGACATCCCATCATCGAAATTGTAAGATATTTGACGCCCTCTTAAGACGCATTTGTAACTTTCTATGCTATAATTGATATTTTTAGTATTTTTTTTTTATTAATAACAAGTAAACCATTTGTAAGCCATCTCACCTGATGTAAAGTGACGATGCAGGTGATGATGGAGCATGTTTGCCTAGATAATGCCTATTCACTCTTGCATTGAAAAGGTCCACGTTATATCGTTCCGGAAACGTATCCGCAGGCGGGAGTTCCACTCCTTAACCGTTTGTATTAAAAATTTTGAAGCGAAACGCTTTGTGCGTATATTTGGTAGGTACATTCAAAACGTATTGATTGTATAAATTTTACATTTAACTTATATATGCCCATATTTATAATCAGCTCTCATAAGTGACAGCGAGTTTGAGTTCGTATCAGAAATGTCATTCCAGTACAAAATTACCTGTTAAAACCATACTTAATATTGTTCTTAATCTTGAGATCGCTTTATAAATACCAGCCCTAGTCCCTTGAAATTCCATAAAACAAGTCAATTAACGCCTTTAAGGAAAACAAACATAAAAAGAAGCATTATTGCTAGAAGTGAGAATTGAGGAAATCATCTTGAGGGGTGACCTTTTAAAGTATCTCCTTCAAATATTATCCTATTCGAAATAATAAAAATTTGATGATTAGTTCCCAACGAAATAAAAAAAAAAGACTGCTACCAATTATGAATAAATGGTACTCTCGCACAATTATTATAAGTGTGGATAAAATAAGAGATTACATGGTAAAATATATTGCCTACTGGTAAATTATAAATGTGCCCGATAATGTAACTAAATAAAATTGAATTGCAAATTTTAATGTATAATTATGTACCTACTTACTACTTAAGCTCTGTAAGTCATCTTCTATCCTCTGTCTATTCCCTTGACTTTTTCCACTCTGTGCCTACTAATAATAATAAGTCTGAGCCTATCAGTTTGTTAATTTTTTGTGATTGTGTTTATTTTGTGATTATTTATCTTAATAATTGGACAAAAAACAACTAAAACTTCGCCTTTGTTATACGTTGATTTCTAGATAATTTAAAACATTAAAAATTATTATCAGTTACATAATAAGTATTGATTCCCTAAAACTAATAATTAAATATTCTATACATTATTATTTTTAATGGTGTTTGGTAATGAGCTGATATGGTAACAACATTTTTTGTGGATTTCAGATTATGATATGAAAATTTACTAGTTCAGATTTTTAAGGCTAAAATGAAACTTATTTTGAAATAATGATAATCTATAACTATTTTTTTTACACGATAGGTTTTATTTTCTCTTTAGCCTGGGCTTGAGACAGAGATAATTGAGGATGGAATGAAATCGCTTAGAACTCAGAACGTAAGCACTAGGTATCATCATCCTTTACGTCTTCTAATTACGTCGGGTACTTGGGCCCGTATTTATAATCAGCTCTCAAGAGTGACAACGAATTTGAGTTTGTATCAGAGATGTCATTTTAGCACAAAACGGCCTGTCAAATCCATTAATATCGCTCTCAATCTTGAGATCGCTTTATAAATACGACCCTTACATAAATTTACTCTACTAGGTATACTATAAAAAATATTATTTAGTATGAGTTCGATACTTAAATAGCCTTTGCTTAGTATAACTATTTGTAAAATATTTAAAACAATACCTACTTAAATCCATTAAAAAAAAGTTATATGAAAATTATTAGTAGTTATGTAAATAAATCTTATTTATTGTCACTATATACATTCCAATGTTTGCGATAAACTATGTAGGTACCTAAGTCCTAAGTATTTCTAAATTATCATGGTGTCATAGCGTTAATAATTTAGGTTTAATTAAGTTATTTAGTTATTATTTAGTTTATTTAGTTAACAGTGTTCTAATTTCAAATCTCGAGATCACACTCGCGATCCCAACGAAAATATTTACGACACCTACGCACAATTTCCACAGAATCAAAAACACGCCACCGGCTCCCGAATAATAAAATAAATAAATATGTACCACATTGTACCGACACGAAACAATATCCCAGGCGATAGTACCGAGTGTAATCTGGCTAAAACTCGAGATGAGACCCAGAGGAAGGCCCTTACAGCACAACTTTTGTATAAGTAAAACTACTCACTTCTGTAGAGGAACGCTCCGCCGGTTCAAACTGGTTTTAAGCCGTCCAGGTTCTTTTTACACGATCACTTGACACTTATACTTGTAACACACTGTCGGTGACACATTTTTGACCAACCCCGCGTTATGTTCGGAGTGCGCGCGACGACCGTGCGTGCCAACGGCGCGAAAAACACTGGCCGTTTCGGGTGCGGAGTTGCCAGCTGTGAATTATGACTCCCCGGGAAAATACTTTTGGGGTAAAATTAGGGGTAACATTTTTGGGGAAATCTCAACAAATTTTTGGTGTTTCAGTTCATTAGCTCGCAGTTTAGTTTAGTGCATTGTTAAAAAATTTTTATAAGGTAATATTTTTTTTATTATGTGTGACTTGGCTGGTCGGTTCCTAAGAGCTGTCTTGGCTACTTTTTAAAATTGCGATACAAAGACGTGTTTTTGGTCGCTCAATTTTTTTAGCTATTCATTTAGTATATTTAACTAAAACTAAAATAGCTAAACAGCTAAAATCTGTTTAAGTTCTTTTTACTTTTAAGCTTTAAAGCATAATCGAGAGTGGATGGAACGTAAAAACTACACTTAAATGAATAATAACAATCACACACAAAAAAACTCTTGAAACATCCTAATTTTAGGGATATTAGGAACCTACTAAACGGAAAACTTCTTCTAAAAAGTCTTTTTCCACAATTTCATTCTAATTAATTAAAAAATACTCCTATAACCTTCCAATGATCTCGCTTTAAGGGAAATTTCATATGGTGGTATCCTTTTTGTGAAAATCACTTTTAGAACATTCAATTAAAAACTATCTCGCAAACCAAAAAACATGAGTAAATTACAATATTCCTTGACACCAACAAAAAATTACCTATCATAAAGGCTAAGGAGATGATATGTACAGACCTTCGCAATTTCAGGGAAACTACTAATGGCGGCATCTATTTTCGGCAAAATCGAGAAATTTGTGTACAATACAATAATAGGTTAAGTAAATTAATAAAAATAAATAATCTTTCTCCGAGAAAACAAAAAACCTAACTAGCCGGTGCCATAAATAAATACCCCAAAAACCTCCAACCTTTCCCAATCTCAGGGAGATTGCAAATGGCGGCCTCCCTTTTCTGAGAAAATGGCGCGAGCGGCGCGTGCGTGCTGGGTGCCCGGATGCCCGCGCGAAAACTCGCGCCCAATCGAAATACGGGGCACGTTGCATCTGCTGACTTACTCATAATTGCCGGTCAACTTTTAATCTCATTGATACTTTTTTAATAATTGAATTGAAATAAAAAAAACTCTAGAATGCACCCATTTTGTTTTATAATTATTTTTTTCTGAAAGTGTAGTATATCACTGGCTAGGCTAACCCAGGCTAGCCCCTTACTATTTTTGGAAACTCCTAATACCATACCAGCCCCCGTAGCATGCAGCCGCGATAGCCGCTTTATCGCACATTTTATCACATCTATCTGTCAAATTGTATGGGAGTTTGACAGATAGATGCGATATACAACGTGTAACAGAAAGGGTATATGCATCGAGAAATGTGTGAATCTACTCATGAAACTGAACAACTTTCCCTAAGTAACATAGGTCGAAATAAAAAAAAAAAAAATTGACTTCCCATACTAAATACGCTATCAGCTGATGCATTTAGTATGAAAGGTCACGATATTTTTTTCGTTTTTCGATCTAGGTTTCTTAGAGAAAGTTGTTCAGTTTCATGGGTAGATTCTCACATTTCTCGATGCATATACCTTTTCTGTTACACCCTGTATACGTTATCGCGCGGTGGCATGCTACAGGGGATGGCCTGTTTCACTCCATACTTTAGGTACGGAACCGGTTTCTGCCTGCGGCCGCCCAAACGGCCGGCCTAAAGCGGTCGGGTTGTCAATCGTCTCGGTGAACGTACAAATCTGCCTTCTTTACTCGTTGCCTCGCTCCGAACTGTGTCGCGCGGAAGCCAACCCTACTACGTTTACTTCACGTGTACTTGTGTGTGTGTTTTTCGATAACGGAGCGGGCGTTGTAGGGGAATATCTGTATCGTTAGATACTATTTATTATTCTGTGACCATAATACCTACATCGCATGTTAAGTCGCTTAGTGACCGATTGTTTACATTATTTCTATTCTATAATATCATAGAACTTTTAATCGCATTAAATCTTTTTAAACAATTTAATTGACAGAAAAAATATCACTGTACCTATTATTTTTATATTTTCTGAAGCTGTACGTCAAATATTTAGTAACTTTGTTAAAATCCTAATAATAATAAAATAAAGTACATAACATAGTTCCAACATGATCTTACTTATACTTGTTAGGAATTTTCTAGAACCATACTAGCCTGTCATATGCCTACAAATTACTACGGTTGCTACGCCGTAGCAGTTTGCTACACTCGTAGGCTTGATCGGAGTACCTGCTTTCAAGTATATTTCATGTTTTTGATAAAAAAATAACTCAAGCTCAAAACAAACTTAACTAATAATAAAATTCTAGTGGAAGTCTTTTCCCATCACAATACTACATTATTCAAAAGTAACAAAATGCCTTTGTCGCAGGATTTTGATGAAATCGGAGTTTTGATCAAAGAACTAGGATTTTGATCAAAACCCGGACTATGACAAAATCCTGATACACAAATCCAGGATTTTGTCAAATGCCCGAGAAATTGTTATTTGATCAACCAACAAGTGACACCTATTTATAAACCTTGGGGATACTATCTTATTCTCGAGGTAAAAGCTAGTAAAATAATTAAATTAATAATAAATAAATAAATCATTTTATTTCAGGCAATATTAAGATCAATCTACGTTGTGCTATTATTTACTTCCATGCTGGACTGGGACATCTCCTCCCGGGCATGCTGTAAAAACCAACTAAGGGATTCGAAGGTGCCAGTGTATTGCAATTTAGGCGATGGGCTGACAACCCGTCACTATAGCAATATACGCAATCATCTGTAATAAAATAACCCTCAAAACTTGTCAGACGTGGCGGAACGACCTTTGCTTAGGTCGTTTTTGCTCTGCCTACCCCATTAAGGATAAAGGCGTGATTTTATGTATGTTTGTATGCTATTATTTAGTATTTACAAGATCTAGCTTTCGATAGCAGTTCGTGTTTACGCTGATCCAAGTATTATGAAATAGCTATAAATACGTTTTGGTAAATTCTATGGAGTTTCATGGCTCGTTTATTTTATCTTGTCTATTTATATTGATAGCTATCATAGTTTATGAGCCGTGGGGCGAGTAGATTCCAATCTCGCCATAGTTATTTGACTTGTTTTTAAATATACACTTTTCTTCTTTTTTTGCGAAGCATACATATAATCACGCTTTTATCCCTAATGGGTTAGAAAGAGCGTCAAATACTTAAATAAAGATCGTTCCGCCATATTTGTCAATTTTCGGACGTTATTTTATTTTAGATAATTTTTTTTATTGCTGCATAGTGACAGGTCCCATAACAAAAGATTATAAATGACATAGTATTAATAAGTTTATATAATAATAATATTAAAAATATATTAATATATATATATATACAAAATTTTTTATGTATACCCTCGAATCCCTAATTAGCTACATGCCCGGAGAAGAAGCAACCGGCAAATTTTATTTTTGCGATAGATTGGCCATTTTGTACGAGTCATGTGTATTAATTTAAAAACTCTAACGTCTGTCGACTCGACAACCCAGAAGAAAGTATAGAAAAATGGTAACGTCCACTATGGCGTGTTAATACTAAAGAAATTCGCGGCTAGGTACCGCCTCGGTGACTCAGTTGGCAGACAGAGCGATTGAGACATTTCGAAGGTCACAGGTTCAAGTCCTGCCGGAAGCGAATTTATTATTTCTTTCTTTTTCATTATTATAAAATATCGCAACGCTGTTGCCCTGCAGCATAATGTTGTAAAGTACGTTCAAATAAAAAGTAAAATATTGGCAAGCGTTGCAACAGAAGATGCATCAAAATCCATTGCACTTTCGGAATTTACTCAAGCCACTACGCACGATCAGTCTATACTCTGTGCTAATATTGAATTGGATTTGATTACGACAGAAAGAGATGTGTTACTTGCATACATACAATCACGCCTTTATCCCTAAAGGGTTAGAAAGACAAACTAAACAAAAGTCGTTCCGCCAAATCTGAAAAGTTTTGAGAATTATTTAAGATAGAAATGTATAAACAAGTATTGCACACACACAAACACTACTTTTATGAGATGGTTGATTCAATGCCTAACCAGTAAGCCATACAGGCATTTATTTATACCGGGTGTAAGGGACAGCTTCCCGCAAACGGACAAGGATTGCTTAGTCAACGAAACTGAACAACTTTCACCAAGAAATACTTTCAGGAAATGAAAAAAAAATGGCTTTTCCATACAAGTTGTCTGATTGAGGTGGGCATTCTGTATGGGAAAGATATTTTTTTTTCATTTCCTAAAAAAAACGTCCTGGCGTAAATTGTTCAGTTTCGTGACTGAGGCTCGTATTTATAAAGCGATCTCAAGATTGAGAGCAATATTAAGTGCGGATTTGACAGGCGATTTTGTACTGGAATGACATTTCTGATACGAACTCAAACTAGCTGTCACTCTTGAGAGCTGATTATAAATACGGGCCTGAGAAACCCCTATCAGTTTGCGGGAAGCTGTCCCTTACACCCCGTATATTCAGTATGTGTACGTATACGTACTTATATCTAGATATTTCTCTAATCGACACTTCAATTTGCTTACATTTAGCCATCATAACGTTTATTGGCAGTAGAATATGTTTGGGATATTCGTTATGCGTTCAGATTTCAGCTATTGATAGTTAACGTCTACATCTGGCCTTATTTACTTACTGAACATTAAGGCTCGTATTTAAAAAGCGATCTCAAGATTGCGAGGAATATTGAGTGCCGATTTGACAGGTAATTTTGTACTGGAATGACATTTCTGATACGAACTCAAACTCGGTGTCACTCTTGAGAGCTGATTATAAATACGGGCCTGAATAACTTGCTATAGAAATACTTAAATATAAATTTCATGCTGGACTGGGAGTGATAGAAAAACACAGAATGTGCCAGCTACACTTTAAAAACCAGCTAAGGTATTCAAGGGTTTCAGTAGGCGATAAGCTGACAACCTGTCACTCCAGCATTATACAGATCTATCTTAGGGCCGTATTTATAATCAGATCTCTAGAGTGACAGCGAATTTGAGTTCGTATCAGAAATGTCATTTCAGTACAAAACGACCTGTCAAATCCATACTTAATATTGCTCTCAATCTTGAGATCGCTTTATAAATACGAGCCTTAAACATCCCTCAAAACTTGTAAGATGTAGCGGAATGACCTTTGTTTTGATCGTTCATTCTACCTACCCCATTAGGGATGAAGACGTGATTATATTTATATATGTATGTATAAAATTAGCAGAAAAATAAAACAAATTGACAAAAGAAATATGACTCAAGTGCAGTATCTAAATATTTGAGGAATGTTTAAGTCCTGGCAGAGGAACAAATACGTTTCACAAACCTTGGTCCGCCGGGTAAAAAGTGCATCCGAGTATTGAAGAGGGCAGGGACGTATCTAGGCAGGTTATACTTCTTTTTCTTCTTTGCGAGTCGACGAAAAATATCATACATATTTAGCCCAGTTTGGGCGCCATGCTCTGTGGGGAGGCAACACAAGTACAACTGGGATTGGCCTCAATTCACGCCGTCCAGTTACTAATTCTAATTCTTAGTAGCGCTGTCACTTTCTTAACTTTAATAAATACGTGAGTTTGACATTTCTTATCTGACATAAGACTGCTTAAATTAAGTAAAATTAGTGAGCACACTCTATGGTCATTCCTTATTTAAAGCGCCGTACGTCAAATTAAGAATGTCAAAGTCACGTGTTTGTTTGCTATCCTTTTCTTATGTCAAATTTAAGAAAGTGATAGCGCTACTAAGAATTAGAATTAGTAATAGTGCGTCCAGAATTAGCCCCATTGTCGGAGTAACCCCATCGCACTAAGATCTCCTATAGGGGCATAGTAAGCCTTTCCGTAGACGGAAAGCGGCCTTTCGGGTAGCGGCAGAGACCGTGAAACTAATTACTATAGTACGATGGCACGATGGCATGGCAGGATAAACTAAGATTTGTATTAATAGATTTAAAAAAAAAAACATATCCTTACTACCTTCTAAGTTTTGTAGCTCTTCAAATCGTACGCCCTCTGACGTAGCCAGCTCTTAGGCTATACCGAATCAAATAAATAAAATGACAGACATGAATTTTCGACATTTCACTGAAATCGTATAGGGATTTTATCAATTCACTAGATTTAGTTCAGGGATTTGGCCAAATCTCTAAATTTGTTTAGGGATATGTTAAAATGTTGTCATTATCTTATCATTTTCCGGGATTTGATCAAATCGCTTAGGGATTTGGTCAAGTCTCTAATTTTGTCATATCTCTGCGACATATATATTGCCGTGGGTGCACTATTAATACATTTTACCTCGATCCGTCCCTGTGCTCCAGCATCGGCGATGGTATCTGCTCTGTGTACGGAATACGAATCGGGTTGCGATTCGATTCCCGACGGGCCACTACAGAGAATAATGTGAAAAGCGAGCTGAATTTATGTGAATATATGTTTGTAAACATCAATAAGTTAACATCAGAATTTAAAACAACTCTTATCAAAATCGTCATCAAAAATAACGCAACGAAAAATATGTAATTTAATCAAGAGTAGGTAAAATCCGGTCTTTATTGTGTAAAAGTCGTAGTAGGTTCTGCAATTTCTATCAGGCAACCTTATTAGCAGTGCCTAAATGCGGACTAGAGTCAAGAGCAAACCCATGTCTAAAAAAAAACTGCATTGTCCACACCAAATTGAAAACAATCCTACACAATAACTATTATATTTTTCCCCGCTACTGGAACTCACAACCTCCCAATCGCGAGCCCTAGGCTCACACCAATATAGACATCAGAGGCAATAGCTGATACGATGAAACAATTGAATTCTAAGCAATATTATCGTTAGATACTATATTATTATTCTGTGGCAATATACACTTTTCCATCTGTCGTGGTGCAACGTGAGAAACGAGAAAACTAGAATATTAACATGTAAGATGTCATGACTATACAACGTGAAATGTGTGAATCTACTCATGAAACTAAACAACTTTCCCTAAGGAACATAGGTCGAAATACGAATGTTGACTTCCCATACTAAATGCGCTATCACTATCAGCTGATGTATTTTGTATGGAAGATCAAAATTTTTTTTTCGTCTTTCGACCTATGTTCCTTAGGGAAAGTTGTTCAGTTTCATGGGTACAATCACACTTTTTTCGATGCATATACCCTTTCTGTTACACGTTGTAGATCGGAATCCGCGGGACAACCGTTATCAAAAGTATGGAAAGAGTGCATACGGACAAAAAGGGTGCTAACGCGAAAGAAATGCTAACGGGCAAAAAGGGGGTGCAAGGGAACAAAAAGGGTGCTAAAAGGGCCCATATAAAAAAAAAAACAATTTTGTCTACATGACGTATCTTGCGGCTAGTAACAACCGGCTGCTGGGCACCCTACAGTCGGTCAAGGGATGCACCCTATCACTCCTGACGTAAGCCGGGTCGTTGCTCAACTCCTCAAGAGCTATCTCCGTCTGCTCCTTGGTCAGGGGGTCTTCTTGGGTCTCGCTGACGCGGGACAGCCAGCGGGCTTCCACGCATCTGGTAAATTGAAGTATTATTTAAATATTTATTTATGCACAAAGGCCACTTCTTTCCACTTTTTCTAGTCCAGGGATAGTCCTCGCCAGGTCGCCAGTCTTTAAGGCCCATATTTATAATCAGTTCTCTAGAGTGACAGCGAGTTTGAGTTCGTATCAGAAATGTCATTTCAGTACAAAGCGACCTGTCAAATCCATTCTTAATATTGCTCTCAATCTTGAGCCTAAGATATACATCCAATACATTGCGCCACCTTTTTTGGAGCATTTGGTTCCCATTCGGTAGTTATTTTAACATTTTATAAAAAAAAATCTGGATACTACTAAAAATAATAAACCTTTTCGGCGGTTTTATAACTCTGACATCAGGGTTTATAGGGTTGCTTTGCTCCTAATCTGGACAACCGACTTGATAGTAGTTTTTTTTTTACTCACGCAGGGCAAGGGTCCGCAGGCACCAGTAAGTTGATAGGTGTGGCAGTCCAGCACTCAGGAGGAGAAGGATACACCGTGTAGATCTTCAGACGAGAAGCGAACATCTTCTTCTCGGCCTTCACGCCTTTCTGGAGGACCCTCTCCTGCATGAAACAACGTCAGGGGGCTTATGATGCGCACCGTAGACTTCGTTTTGTCTACACATTATCTCTTTCGTTGCGCACTTCACTATGGAAAAGGATGCGCATTAATCAAAGTGAAGTATGCAACACTTGTACACAAATCGAAGTCTACAGTGCGCATCATAGGCCTGCTGATTGCCTACAACGCTGTCGATTCTCGCGACACCATTCTAATTCTAATTTTAAGATAGCGCTGTCACACATGACTTTGATGTTACTAATTTGACGTAAGATTGCTTAAATGACGTAAAATAAGAGAGAATGCTCTATGTACAATTCTTGAAATTCCTTATTTTGAGCATCTTACGTCAGTTAAGAAATCTCATAGTCATTTGTTTATTTTCTATATCTGTCTATCATATAAGGTCATATATAATATATTGAAAACAAGCCAGCGCTATTTTAAAATTTGAATTAAAATGGTGTCGCAAGAATTGACGCCAATGCGTAAAATCAATTGCTGACCAAATAAAATATAAATAACCTGCTCATTAATCTGAACAACTTTTTTCAAAGGAGCTTTTTTCATTGCGATCCTAAATGTTATGGTCTTTTTTTTACGCCTTGTATAGTCACGCTCACGCCTTTGTAAATGGTAGGCAAGGCAGAGCGTTAACAGCCCAATTAAAGGCTTTTTTTTTCGCCACGCCTGACAAATGTTGCTCAGTCCCATAATTATGAGGGAATGCGAATAATTTAGCCCTTGGTCACCACTGTTAAGAACTAAAAAGACACTCATATAATTAGATTATTATTTTGAACGGGATTATAACCACGATTATATTTATTGTTACCTCGATATTTCGGAGTTGATTCAAACTCCATGGTCACGAGTAAACCCATATAAACTTAAGTACGGCTTGACGTCAAACATAATGGTGATACACCATAAAAACTACATTGTTGTGGAATATTTATGACTTAAAACAAATTACATCGATGCAGTCTTGAACCTATTATCATAAAATCATTGACCGTATAAATGAAAGAACTTATGCCGCTATAATATGTGAACATTAGGCGCATGGTATACATGAAGAGTCGAAGCGGAGGCGAATAGTACATTCTGTAATACCGGGTGTAAGGGAAAACTGAAACTGAACAACTATCACCAGGAAAATGATCTTTATTTTTTATAAAATGACAACCTCGATCAGACAATTTATATTTTTGGTTGGACTAAGCCACGATTCTAGTAAGTAAGTCAACCCAATCAAATTTCTGGTCTCGGTGGCCAATCTAACAGAGATCGGCCATCTGCGCGTGACTTAGTTTTTAGTGTCCACCAACACACAATTAGTGCACTCTCTATTCTTCAATCTCTTATCCTGATGGGAAAGACTAACTGATACGACTAGAGATAAATCAGGCGCAGAACCGACTATTTAAGTACATGCCCATCTTACTTTTCGGACAATCAGGTGATGAGTCTACAATGTCCTAACCAAACTAGAAACAATAACACAAAGTTGTTGTCTCCCGCCGGGAATCGAAATTGGGACCCCCGGGGTCGTGACTCACAGTGTAATAGACAACTTCCAAGTACTCCTTGATCTTTTCCGTTATAACAGACAGCGTGAGACTGGTCTTCCACCGGGACGAGGGTATCTTGTCGCCCAGGAGGCTGAGGTACGGCTCCAGGGTACAATCCAGCAGTCTGTGATAGGAAATACAGCACTACAATACTGTGATCCTATATAATAATAATATTAATAGAAATATATACAACGTGTAACAGAAAGGGTATATGCATCGAGAAATGTGTGAATCTACCCATGAAACTGAACAACTTTCCCTAAGGAACATAGGTCGAAATACGAAAAAAAAATGTTGACTGCCCATACTAAATACGCTATCAGCTGATGCATTTTGTATGAAAGGTCACAATTTTTTTTTCGTTTTTCGACTTATGTTCCTTAGGGAAAGTTGTTCAGTTTCATGGGTAGATTCACACAACTCTCGATGCATATACCCTTTCTGTTACACGTTGTATATATACTTAACTATTTATTTAGGTACTATAATATATATTACACAAATAATTACCTGTAATTTTAAACTGTTTAAAATAAGTTTTATTTGTTTTATATTTTATTGGGTCTCGCGGAAGACCAGCGCTGTGAAGGTGTATTACTGAAGGTATGCATCTTCGCAGCATAAAGCTGAGCTAGACCTTTTTGTCGCCTTAGGTTAGGTCTTAAGTTTTAATAATTGTAAAATTTATGTTTAATTGACTGGTGACAAATAAAGATTTTTCTATTCTATTCTAAGACGTTTATCATGATTCAATGGTAATTTCGCAAAATGCCCCTTTCTGAACTAAATCTATCAAAACCATTTTGGAGATCACAAAGTATTAGCAGATTCTGTAAACACGTGCTCCTAAAGCATCCATCACAAGCAACCTCAATAATTCCATTATGGCGCTTCAAGACGTCATTCCGCATGCATCAGCAGATTGCTGACAATTAAGGCATCTTAGCCTCAAATGGATTGCTGACATTACGGCATATTACGGTAAGCTATGAGAAACTGTGCTGTGCTAGAATAGCATACTTTAAGGGTCGTATTTAAGGTATAAAGCGATCTCAGGATTGAGAGCAATATTTGACAGATCGGTTTGTACTGAAATGACATTTCTTATACAAACTCAAACTCGCTGTCACTCTTGAGAGCTGATTATAAATACGGGCCTAAGAATACATAGCCGTAATACCTATAGTCCGTAACATGGATAGCCTATTTCAATCGCGACCAACGTCATTTGCTGTAAGGTCGACTTTCCGCAAACTGATAGGGGTTGCTCAGTCAACGAAACTGAACAACTATCACCAGGGAATTCTTTCAGGAAATGAAAACAATTTTTTTGCTTTTCCATACTAATTGTCTGATCGAGGCGGTCCTTTTGTTTGAGAAAGTTTTTTTTTACGAATTCCCTGGTGTAAGTTGTTCAGTTTCATTGACTGATCAGTTTCTGGTACGCTGCCCCTTCATTCTGTAGATACCACAAAAACATACTTAGATTAAATGTAACTCAAGCATGCTTGCTTACTTAGTTATGTTAATTTAATACTGGCTAATCTTGGTGGCTAATGCATGTATAGTTACGTCATATCTTACAAATAAAAACCGGCCAAGTGCGAGTCGGACTCGCGAACGAAGGGTTCCGTCCGTTTCCCTTATCTATACAACATAAGCATGACTGAGTAAAAACATCCAAACTTTTGCAGTTATAATATTAGTTAAGGATATTATTTCATCTTCTTTGTTCCAGATGTCGCTAGTAGGTTTTTAAAACGCACTGATCTGAAATGATAAAACGGCTATCACGTCCTTATCGCGGCCGCATGCTACGGGGGCTAGAATGATAGGCTAATTACACTAATCCATATGAAACTGACTTGAACAACTCTGCAATCTTATCCAAAGCTCGAACAATAATATCTTCTTTCTCTTCCACTTTTGTCCTCAAATTGTTGTTCTTCCATCTCTGCACTTCAATCTGAAGCTGCAGGCTTTTGATCCGGTCTTGCCTCTTCGCTTCCTCTCTCTCGTTCCAGTCGTGCCGGTCCTCTGTTGCATAAATCAGGTAAAATTCATGAGCCAGATACGATTTCTGTTGTGTATTGTTCCCAAAAACATTAGAGTCCCGTAGTAGACGTAGGTAGACATAGACGTGGATAGCGAAGTAGACGTGTGTAGACGTAAACGTAGGTAAACATAGGTAGACGTAGGTTTAGACATAGTAATAGGTAGACATAGACGGTAGACGTAGGCATATAGACGTAGGTTTAAACATAGTTATAGGTAAGGTAGACATACCTAGACGGTAGACGTAGGCATGTAGACGTAGGTTTAGACATAGTTATAGGTAGATATAGACGGTAGACGTAGGTTTAGACATAGTTATAGGTAGACATAGACGGTAGACGTAGGCATGTAGACGTAGGTTTAGACATAGTTATAGGTAGACATAGACGGTAGACGTAGGCATGTAGACGTAGGTTTAGACATAGTAAACACTTACCAAGCACACGTCTTATATTAAACAGATCCTTTTGCAGCATGACGTTCTCCGCGCAGTATTCTGTCAGCAGCTCGTATGCTGCAAAGTTCTCTTGCTCCTTCTGGTTGAAAGATTCCATGATCGTGTCAATCTTCTCTTCGTCTGTGTACTCCTGGTAAATGATAGTATCGTATTAAGAACAGTGAAGCGTCCACTCTTGACGAGTAACAAAATAGCAGATCACTAATTTCACCGCTCAAAGCTAATCCGCTGTAACTTAGTTGGTTAAGAGCGTTGGGCCGGTTTTCCAAAGACGCGGGTTCAAATCCTGTCGGCGGTTGAAAATTTTGATTTCTTATTTCCAATATTATTTAGTGAAACTTAAATCACCTAAGGTATAATTATGGCAAATTTTATTCATTCATCATCATGTGGTGCCATCTACATATTGAAAGAATTTGCTGGTGAAAGTTGTTCAATTTCGTTGACTGAGCAACCCCTATCAGTTTCTGGTACGCTGTCCCTTACACCCGGTATAACTTACAATGATATCGTCCAGCAGCTTAATGTGTTGTTGCAACTCCTTCGTTATTTCTTCTTCTGCATTCTTCTTAAGCATTTCCTCCCTCATTTCTTGTACCTTGTTCACCCTTTTAACACCTTTTTTTGCTAGGAAATTATAGAGTTTTATTTCATGATCCATTGCCTTCTGAAGGTCACGCATTTCCTGTAGGAAAAAAACAACAACATGAAATATGGTCTCGGATCGATATAAAACATAGAATGTGCCGACTGCTTCTCTTTCCGGCCATGCGTAAAAATCAGCAAAATAATTTGATGGTTTTAGAGCATTGTATAGTATAGGGGATGGTCTAACAACCTGTCACTACAGCAATATAGCCACATACAGCATGGATATACAAATATTTCTAAAATAACTCTTAAAACTTGTCATACTTGGCGG
>JARACY010003098.1:0-36013 GCA_029255725.1 Scrobipalpa atriplicella | reverse complement strand
CACAATTGTAACCATGTCAGAGGGTACAGAGAAAGTGGAGAGCTGTTCAGACGCCCGGCGGAGGATATTAAACATCGCTGTGTCAACAGTTCTGTTGGAAACTGGCTTCGAAGCATCAGACAGAATGTCTTTGGAAACCCTCACTGAAATGCTTCAGTGCTGTAAGTAAGCTTGTATTTACCTTCACTTCCATCATTTGGTAGTCCTTACTGAGTAGTCAGAACCTACGAAAATGTTATATTTGTTATAGTAACAGTGTGTTGTTTGGTATCTATTTCCAGTCTTTACAGAAGTGGGTAACTCTGCTAAAGGCTACTGTGAACTCTCTGGAAGAGTGGAACCTGTTCTGGGGGATGTTGTCATGGCTCTGATTAACATGGGTATGTATATTTCTTTGAATCCTGAACTAGAAATCACCTTTTTCTGATCATCAATATCAGAACATCTTACTGTGCAATAAAAACTGACTTATTTGACGTGATTTCTACAGAATCTGTGCAAAAGTTTTGTCTTCAGTTAAAAGATTCTAACACAACATCAAAAATAATCTAAAAATATTTTTTATAATTTATTTCAATAGGAATAAGTCTACGAGGTCTGGAAGAATACGCTGCTCGGCCAAACAGGCATGTGATTCAGCCTCCGCAGCAAGCGCCTGCGCCCCGCACGCCCGCCATGCTGTCTGCGGGCTCCAAGGCTAAACCAGCTTCTCATATTCCATTCCATTTGCCTCAGTTACCAGACCCTCATGCTTATATCAGGACTCCGGTAAGTAACTTATGAACTTTTAAAATAATTCTAAAAACTGCCGTTTAATATGTACATTTCTATAGTTCAGCCACATAATTCTACAACTGCATCTTTAGAAACAGAAATAGACAATGTTATAAAAGAATTTTGTTTGCTAAGCTTGCATTTAATAATTCTTTATCTGATTAGACTAATTTTAGTTGTTTATTAATGTTTTAAAACCCTCAATTTCAGACACACAAGCAACCAGTGACCGAATATGAGGCTATCAGGGAAAAGGCAGCCAGTCAGAAGAGGGATATAGAGAAAGCACTCACAAAATTCTTGGCAAAGACAAGTGAAACTCACAATCTATTCAACACAGATGATAACCAGGTTTATCCTTGTGAGTACCTAATTAAGTACCTACTACTAAAGTAAACTTATTTAACTTATTTCATTAGTTTGCATTAATATAATTGTAAGGATTCAGTCAGCTACCTACCTCATTGAACCTATAGATAGCTCATTGAACCACCTAACTTACTGATAAATATTTGCATACCTGCTTAGCTTCTTCTTCTGTTGTATGGGTATCAAGTGGATCGACCTGATGAACCCTGGTGACAGAGTTTTTAAACCGCCTAATAGCACAGCTACTATATTAACGTGCCCTCCGAAGCACAGAATCCTTTTTCTTCTCGGACAATCAGGTGATTCAGCCTGCAATGTCCTAACCAAACTGGGGAAAATCTCACAAAGTGATAAATTAACTAATGTCAACTTTGTGTTCCCCTGGGAGTTACACAGACTGGGTACCAAGAAAGGTATTGAAATTTTTTCCCTATTATACCTACTAGCGAACAAAAGCCTGAATAAATTTGATTACAAGTTCTTCTCATTTCCTTTTAGTGATAGCCTGCAAACCAACATTCCCAGCCTACTTGCCGTGCTTGTTGCCAACAGACCAAGTGTTTGACTTTGATGAGCTTGAGTACCACTTCCAAGTTGCCAACAGAACTGAAGATATGCCAGCTGATAAGAAAGGTAACTCTTCAATCTTATTTGACTTTGTTACATGCTGAAAGAATTAAAAATAGGAAAAAGGAACTGAAACATTGTTTTTATTTCAGAGCAGAAATAAAAGGTTGCTTCCAGGTTGCAATCAGCATTTTGTACTGACGGAAGCATTTTAAATAATCTTCTAGTATTTCATGAGACGTGACTAAAAAAGGCCATAAAAATACCAAGTGCTTGACTTACATCCTTTTTCATTCACTGAGCAAATTATTTAATTAATCTGAATAATTTTTTACAGACAATTCTGATAACGAAGGAGAGAATGGAGGAGACAATGACAATGCTAACAACTCACAGAATGAGAATCAAGATAGCAATGCACCAGGCAGTCCAGACAGGAAAAGTTAGATTTGTAAATTTACTTTAGTTATAATAAGTTACCTATATTATTTTAGTACTAAGTGTATATTCTCAATGAATAAATAAATCTTTTGACCTTATGGAAAACATAAAATCATTTTTATTTCTATTACCTATCCATCCCATATTTGAAAGCAGCATCTTTGTAACCAATCCATCCTACACAACAAAGAATAAAAAAAAATTATGGTAAGGCCCACTGTGCCACACCATTATTTGTATAAATTCTTAGATAATAATAATGTAATTATGTTCATATTTAGGAATATCTAAATGAAAACCAGCATTTATTTAAAAGAACCTTTATTTAACCTTACTAAAAACTACTTGAGAGTGGCAGAGTTGATAACGGGCAGTACTTTGATACCGTCCCGGTTGACCATGGTCACCTGGAAGTTGGGCAGGCTGACGAACAGACGCTTGTGGATTTCAGCTACACATTTCTTGAGGACATCATAGGCTTGTTCTTCAGTTAAATCTGAAAGATAAGGCATGATAAATTAGCTTTAAATTAATAGCTATCCAACAGTGATTTTTAGTGGCTGAATACTGCTCCTCACAAATATAAACATCTGAGTTGACACACTAAGAAGAAGAAGTGAATTTTTAGAAGACCAAGGTATTAGAGGAAACATTTTATAAATGAATAATTAAATAATGAACACTGCTCTACCTTTCTTATGGTATCTGTCCAAGATACTCAAGCTGAGGTAGCCACCAAATCCGTGAGCAGCAAAAGGCACTTTCACAGAAGATGCTAGGTAGTCCATGAGGTACAGCTCCGGACCATTCTCCTTGTCATAGCCACCCATCATGAGGTTCACAAAGTAAGGAGTCTGGAAAACAGCAGAATATAATATCAGATAAAAATATCTAGCAATGAAATGACCCTTTGTTGGAATGAATAACCAGGTCCATCATTTATGGCAGTCTACTTACGCTGCTCCTCAAGTACTCAGCAAGGTTCCTACGAGTGAAATTAGCCGCAGCGGTAGGCCCTAGCTCGTATCCATTGCGCATCTTGTACAGTTGAATGTTCTTTGCAATGTACTCCGCAAATTGGGTGGAGTCTCCCGAATCCCCGATCACACCCATCACCAGCCTATCGGATATCTTGTGGATCTTATCCTCATCTATAAAACAAAACAGAAACCGCGCGTAAATATCACATAAAATCCAGGAAACAAGCGACGCTAGAAACCGCAAACTCACCATCCTTCATCACCATAATACTGTGGCTGGCGGATTGATCAGCGGCTATCATTACAAAATCATTACACTGGATGCCCAAAAGACATTGTAAATTGATGTTCGACATTTCTAGGGGCGAATTTCTTTATAAAATAATAAAAACCGCAAATACAAATCGTGATAACCTAAACAACGAAAAATGTCAACTCACTAAGACTGTTTTTCACATTCCAAAAGAAACTAGCGCACGACAATTGAAAGAGAAGTAAGATTATTTTGTAGAGCGTTTTCTCACTCTTTCTCAATAACTATGTGCGTAGTAACGTGAAAAAAACATTATTTTTGTGGGCACGTCTGCACTGGTGCGCTTTCAACTTACGTCATCTCATGATGCAATGCAGAAACATCATGGAAACGCATTTTGAACGTTACCGTCACTGTCAAAACTCGCTATCAGATGATCGCATCACAAAGTGAGGTTATTTTATTATCTTTTTGTATTTCATGACTTAAAAGTGAATAAATATAATGAAAAATGTTTAGGAAAGTTGCATTAGGTATATCTGGAGGTGTAGACAGTGCTGTAGCAGCCCTTCTCTTGAAGCGCGCTGGTAAGTTATATCGAGCAATACTGAGTTCTTTTCACTTTGATAATGTACTTTGACCCAATATTTACCTACTTAATTAATTAATTAATATTTACTTACTTTATTAATGTATTTTTAGGATACCAAGTTCAGGGCGTATTCATGAGGAACTGGGACAATAATTATGAGGCCGGTTTCTGCTCAGACGAGCGAGATTTTGAAGACGCGACATACGTGTGTCGTAAGCTAGATATTCCTTTGCACAGAGTTTATTTTATTAAAGAATATTGGAATGAGGTATTTACTGTATTATTAAAGGAATATGAAACAGGACTGACCCCAAATCCAGACATTCTGTGCAACAGATATATTAAGTTTGATAGGTTTTTTGAACATTGCAGGAATAAATTGGATGTCGATGCTATTGCTACAGGGCATTACGCTAATACTTCCTTTGGTCCATATTTGGAGCAATATAACGAAAATGAAGGTATATTCAAACTATGTTTCATAAACATCATGTTGGAATCTCTTATCATAGTTAAAATCTCGTTAAAAAAGTCCTTACTTCGGGAAAAAATTAATAAAAAATAACTAATATTATTGTAATGCATTTCAGGGGTCAGATTGATGCAACCAACAGATACATTCAAAGACCAAACATTCTTCCTATCACAAGTAAAGCAGTTTTCCCTAAGAAGATGCATGTTTCCATTAGCAAATCTATTAAAAACCAAAGTAAGAGAAATAGCAAAGTCTGAAGGCCTAATGAATGTAGCTAGCAAGAAAGATAGTACAGGAATATGTTTTATAGGGAAAAGGAGGTTTCAGGATTTCATTGAAGAGGTAAATAAATTGTTACAAGTTAAGAAAGAATGTTCATTTAGTAAAATATTACATTTTATTAGAAAAAAAAGAATCTTCTTGATCTTACTGTCAAATACTTTTATTAGTGATATCTTCAACTCAATTAAATTCAAAACACTTTTTGTACAATAGTAATACACATAACAACATAAAAAAGTACCTACCCACAGTTTTTTTTTGACATACCTTGTGATATCCTAAAAATAATAAATAAAATGATAAACATATTGTTTCAGTACATAGAAACAAAGAAGGGCCAGTTCATAGACATAGACACAGGACAGATTGTAGGAGAGCACAGTGGTCTGCACAAGTGGACTGTTGGACAGAGGTGCTGCCTGGCCAACTGCATAGAACCTTACTTTATTTTCAAAAAGGATTTGCAGACCAATGATATTTATGTGGTATGTTGATATTATATACTTCTTATAATTTTTGGTAAAAAATATAGTTGCTTAACTACAAATAAAGTTCTGATTCTGATACAGCATATCATTACGACAACTACAGACAGATGACAATCCAGGCTAAAACATTCCTAAACTAGCCTTATATCAGTTTAAGAAAATGCTCAATTAAGCGTTCTTTAAAAAATCATCATTTTGGCACCCATAAATTTAGCTCTTGGTTTTCTATTTATTTTCTGTTTCTAAAGGAAGTGATATGATTTCCATTATGGGGAAGAAAATTACGAGCTATATTTCTTTGCAGGTATCAGGTACAAAACATCCAGCACTTTGGAACAACCTGTTATTCACCAACTTTCCACACTGGATCCACAAAGAACCCAACGCATTAACAGACAATAATGTTTTAGAGTGTTATTTCCGATTTCAACATACCAAGCCTTTGGTATCGTGTAGAATAGTCAAAAATTCCGAAGGTCTTACTATTATGTTGAATAAGAATTTAAGAGCCTTAACGGAAGGACAGTACGGAGCTTTGTATAAAGACGGCGAATGCCTTGGTAGCGCTAAAATAAGAGATGTTTGTCATAATTTAACTTATAGTCTAAATAAATAATTTTGTTACAGTTACAAAAATGTAGAGGAATCTTTTATTTAGGAATAACGCCAAATAACAATCTTTCTCTCTTCTCATCAATTCAAGAAATAAATACCCACAACCTAAATTTCGTTTCCAAGTTAGTAAAGAATGTTCGCAATGCTTTTTGCGCACAAAACAATTTAGTGGTTTGATGCTGTTATCGGTTATTTATCTGAAATGACTTTCATTATTTCATAAATTAATTATCATTTTACAGCTCATTTGTTTTTATAATCGCCTCATAAATTCGTATTATAACGCCTGACAAAATCTAATAGCAACGAAAAATGAAGAGTTTCGTTATTCATACCCAATTGTCCGCAACTGTTACTTTATTTAACTAGGTACAGACAATAAAGTTAAGCGCTTGTTTATCTACGATTGTTTATCAATGACCAGTATGAGTACTAGTAGGTAGAGGTACTTTACGTGATGACGCGACGGACGCCCGACGACGTCCGATGCGCATACGTCGCGGCGCGGCGTCTATTTCGGACCTGCACATGACCACGTGTAGTCTGAATCGCAACGCCCTCATCATAAAGCGCGCGCGGCTGATTTCGCAGAAGGTCACGGCCGTAACGCAGAAGTCAGCAATATTTATTAAAAAAAAACGTAAACGTGGGAATAAATTAATGTAGAGAGAATAAAATATAATTTTTGTAATGAATTCACGACAATTTAAATTACCTATTATTATAGCCAGCTACGAAATAGGAATGTTTTATTCCTATTTCCTAGGCAGCTACAAAATGGGTTCATTATTTCCCATATCAAAGATGGCTACGAAATGGGACTAAAGGAAATTCTCCAGTAGGTATGTCGTATGTCCATGTCTAGTCCGGCCAAACATAACATAAATAAAAATTAGTAGGTAACTTTTCCTGCTTGATACAACTTTGTAGACTGAATTAAGTAGCTACGAGAAACATAAATTATTCATAAAACGCGTTCTTATCTCTGCAGGCGTGACAAATATGAGTTCAAACGACTAGCAAATACGTGTTAAAACAATGTGTTATAGCGTCATCATGTATTATCTCATTCAAAGCCAAGTTGTTTGCTAAATGAGTTGCTAAATTGGTCTCTATCGCCACCAGTTTTTCTCTCTTCAGTTGTTACGCGTTTCGGAGCGAAGCGAGTGTCATTAAAAAGTTTTTGCGCGCGCGAATCGCGAATAATATATTAAATTTTACTGTAGAAAAATAGGTAAAATATATTCTAAGTGCTTACGTTTTTATTGACATAGATAACACAGACCGTGTAAATTTTCTGCTGTTAATTACTTAGATTAATATAAAAACGCCACTTCTTTTGCAAATTGAAAATTGTTTACATTTCCTTTTTCATTATTCAAGTATTTTAATAACTAATTTTCATACTTTCCTGAGTGTGTCATTAACTCATTAGTTCAATTTGATATGCACCTATCAGTTTGTTATTTTACTTTCGCGCTCAACTTTCAATAACAAATCGGATTGTTTTGTTTGGGCGTGAGAATCGCATAATTTATCGATACGGGGCGGCTGCCACACATACTGCCACGCAACTCATCTTGGAGTATAATAAGTTCAGTTTGTGTTACATATAAGAGCTACTATTATATCATATCAGATAGAGCTTACTATTTTATAAGACTTCGTCGCGAGCAGACATTCCAAGCGGCAATCGATAAAAACACGTGGAACTATATCAAGACATTTATAAGTCCATTATAAGTCTAAATAAAAACTTAGTTAAAACTTTTAGAAACATATTGTGCTCTTTCTGCCGCCCCTACAGAAAATAATAAAACTAATTGTAATATGCAAAACCGAGCTGTTTTCCTTGTTATGTTAACTACCGATAGAATTAAGTGCTAGTTAATTCATATCATATCATTATTACCTCAGAAAGGCAGATAGAAAGGTAATATATAATAGAAAGAAAGGTATCGATTGATTTCACAAGTGTAATTGAGTAGCCGGTGTTCATTACTGAAATTGAAGTAACTAAAACTAATTTAGCGTGAAGTTTCAAAGTAGTGAAATGGCGGCTAATGATAAGGTATGTAAACAACCAAATTTCTTAATTAGTAATAATTATTATATTAGTTCTGTTATACTTAACTTATAATAGTTTGTTAAAGTTTATTTTCACGGTACATTAATCGTGGTTATTATAAAATTTAATTAATTAATTTCTAGAACAAAGGACTACTAGTCTACTTGTAGCATTTCTTCTACTGAATAATTCTTTAATTATTTTTAATTATAAATTTTACAAAAAGTAAACAAATATGTGTCAGCTTTGACCATTTTAAATCAAAGAGTTGTCATTCTTTACTTTACTCCATAGAGTCTATCATCTAAGGTTTCACTTTATCCATTTTACCTTCTTTATGCTTTTTCCAAATTATTTCTTCGTGGAGGTGCCTCTCTGTCCTCTCTTAGGTCCTCCGGAACCTCACGGCCCTCTCCAGTCTAAGAAGGACGTATTCTGAAGACTCTGTCTACTTCTGTCTACTATGAAGTCTGAACTCTTCTGAAGCTACTGGCCACTATTGGCCACCTAGAATTTTGAATATTTGAAATCTGAAGAATTTCGAGAAATGTACTGTTCCAGAGCCAAGGATCCGGATTTAACATACTGCCTTGTCTCTGTGTAAAAAAATTGGCTGTGTGTATCCGAGTATAGACATCTCAAAATTTTCGTCTTACCGTCATTCAATCCAATGTCAACGACCCAAACAAAACCTGAGTGCACTTCACGATGTCACGAAAAGGTTAAAATTAATATTAATTAGTTTAAAACTAAACTTATTCTTATGTATTGTTGTAAATAAAAGTGTAGGTACAAGGTTCAGTTGCCAATTTAGAAATATCTAAAATCTGTGTTAATGGTTATTAACTATTATCATTTTCATATTGTATTGTGATTCAGTGTATTTTATAATTTCAGACCGGCACCTTCCACTTGCCAAATGCTGGGTTCAGTACAGCAGCGATCCACAGCGGCCAAGAACCTGAAAAATGGAAGTCCAGAGCCGTGGTGTCGCCCGTGGTCACCGCCACTACCTTCAAACAGAACTCACCGTATGGGGAACACCAGGTAAAGCGCCTTTTACTAGCTAGGCAGTTGATCCTCTAGCTAGTGCGAGCGATCAAGCTGTGGAATGCCTTGCCCGAAGACATTCGACGTGCACCGTCTCTTGAGACTTTTAAGGGTCTATGTGCTCGCGGCAACTGTCCCTTTCAAACCAATGACAGAATGCGCGCTCTGTCCTTTTCTAGCATGGGGCTGTTTCAAGCCGATTTCATATATTTTTGCATATATCTCAATGTATACAAAAAGTATTGAAAAACAGAGTTGATTATGATGTTCTTCATAATTATACGGTGATTTCGATATAACATTTGCTGTTTCTAAGCTCATAGAAATGTCACAGTTGTTCAAATTCGGCATTGAGACGCCAGTTTTTCATGATATTTCTGATGATTTCCTGGTGTAATCATAGTATTTTTAGATTATATCTATGAATCTAGTTGTTCTCCATATTTTAGAGAAGCTAACCATATATAGATTAATTGAAAATTCAACTATTAACTATACTAACAAAGTCAAATGCCGGACCGTGTTTAGCCCGATTTAGAGTACTTCCCTCCTTAAGAGCCGAATTAAGAAACATTACTTGGAACAAATAATAACCGTCTGATCTTTAGTTTCCTTCACTTTTATCCTGTGCTGTACTGTTGCTGTCTTTCCCTTCATCTCGTTCTGATTGTAGTTTGCATTATCCTCTCTTCCATAGTTTATGTAGTAGTTTATTATATTTATATATATCAGTTTATTTTACAATTATCTACGTATTAGTGTGTACTTTAGTATAAGTATTATAATATATAATGTACTAAGTTTATATTTATTTGAGTAGGGTTGCACTATCCCGCTTTCTACTACACTTTATTCTTTCACCCAAAGGTTGCCTGGAAGAAATTGCTACCTTAGCAATAAGGCCGCCTGTATTGTACTTGTCTTTGTGTTATCTGTTGTGTTGTATGAATACTTCTGTGTGCAATAAAGAATTTTTATCTTATCTTATCTAACCCGTAAAAGGGATATAATTTTAGTTAGGTCAGTGTCTTCATGGGTCACGTTGCCATGCTTTTAGAGCCTAATACATACAGTCACGCCTTTATTCATTACGAGGAAGGCAGAGCAACAACGGTCTAGTGAAAACCGTTTCCGCCATGTCTAAAATTTATTGAGGATTGAATAGAAAAAAATGTGCATTAAGGTGCACTGCATTGCTGTAGTGAATGGCCTGCTGGCCTATCAGACTATTGCCTAAATAAGTAAGTACCCTCGAATCCCTCAACTGAATTTCACAGTATGCCTGAAAATGGAAAGAGCAGCTGGCAGCTGGTACATTCTATGTTGTTTGTTTGGTCCAACATGGAAGTGACGCCCTGTATTAGTTCAACAATGCACCCATACAATACCTACGTAATTGAATGGTAAATTGACCTGAATAATTAAACGCTCATGTTTTAATTGGAACATTAAATGGCGCGTAGTGCATTCTTGGGTGGTCATTAATTAGACATCCGACCTAACTACTTCATTATAATTTTTTTATTGTAAGTATTACGAATTGCGGTTTTCTTTCTGCGTTGTTTGAGTTATTAAGAAACAATGACCTGAATAGGCAATTTCACGTAATACTACGCCCTATGATCAGACTCTAAGATAGTTACGAGTTAGTCATGTTACGATAATTTTATTATGTCCGGATCAAGCTTATTCCGCGCATGCTATTATGCCTAACCTACCAACAGCTTTATCTTTCTCTTACACCTAGTGCTTTAGCATAGGTTAGAATGGGTACATATTAATATTAGAAAAATCGATCTACAAATATATTCTTTCAAACTAATATAAACTTTCTAAACTGTGATGACATACCCGCAGCTTCGTTCCTAAAATCTTGGTGGCATACCCGCTAAATTTCGGATTACTTTCTGCTTCGTCCCTTAACTGCGCGGCTTAGCTGTAGCCTGTAGCCTCGTTCCTTAACTGCGGATTTATCGCAGTTTCGTTCCTAAACTGCGGATTATTGCAGCTTCGTTCCTGAACTGCGGATTATCGCAGCTTCGTTCCTAAACTGTGGATTATCAAGGCTTCGTTCCTAAACTACGGATTATTACAGCTTCGTTCCTAAAAAGTTGCGTCGTAAGCTGTGGAGTCAGCCTAGTCTAGCTCTATTGTCTTTGACTCCTTAACTAAACCAACTCCTTTACTTTCTCAGGAGTTCGTATACAGTCGCTCGGGCAACCCCACCCGCACCACCCTTGAAGAATGCTTAGCTGCGATAGAAGGTGCTCGGTTCGCTTTCACCTTCGCGTCAGGAATGGGAGCCATCAGCGCGGTGGTCAGCCTGCTCAGCGCGGGGGACCATCTGCTTACCAGCGATGATGTTTACGGAGGAACTACCAGACTTTTTAGGTAAGAGAACTGTTCGTATACGGTTGCTCAGGAAACCCCAGCCGCACTTCACATGAAATTAACGGACACTCAAGGAATTTGATATTCTGGAAAATTGACATTCAGGTTAATGGATATTCCGGGAAATTAACATTTAGAGAATCGACGTTTTAGGGAATATAGGTACGATATACTTATACGTTTTAGAGAACAAAACTAAAAGTTAAAAGTATTGAATAGTAATACTTAAACTAAGTAATTCATTTAGGTTTCTAATCTTGCGTTGCGTGTGATCAGACTTTGAAACTAATTAAGGGTTATCTGACTCTGACTTTTTAATATAGTCTAGCCATTCCGGTTTCTTTAAACATGATTAGGAAGCCCATTAAAAACGACTGATTACATTGCTCTATCCCTATTTAGCTTAAACTTCTTATCTTCACTATCACTACATAGTATAAAACAAAGTTGCACCCCGCTGTCTGTATGTATGTATGTCTGTATGTATGCTTAAATCTTTAAAACTACGCAACTGATCTGGATGCGGTTTTTTTTAATAGATAGAGTAATTCAAGGGGAAGGTTTATATGTATAATACATGCATAATTTAGTAGAGAAACACTGATAATTTTAGAGGTTTCTAATGAGATGTCGTAAATAAACTCATTTTTTTGCGCTTACATTGCAAACGCTGGCTAAACCCTACGAGATAGATCAAAATAATGTACTACAGTATTGTACACCTTAATATGGTAGACAAAAAAGTCCGCGATGGTATATATGTCTATCTCTTAGGGATAACCCACAATAACCATTTTTAATCCTTTACATATTACGAGAAATAATGGCTTATTTACGAAGCAATTTTAAGAACATACTGCATTAATTCTTATCCAAATAAACATGTTGTTAGGCTTGGACATTAAACGTAGATTATATATGTCCTTTACACTCTATATTTTTGATCAATACTTTAGAAGATATCAAGCGTATATAAACTTACGCGAAATCGAAAAATATGACGCGAGAGGAAGGCTCCGACAAAGTATGGATATTATAAACATGTTACATGTCATAGAATAGACGAAGGAAGTGGTAAGCAGAAAATACATAATATTTTTTTCTTTGCAGGAACGTAGTCGCAAGAATGGGAATGGAAATAACTTATATAGACTTCACTGATGTCAGTAGCGTGAAGAAATCACTGAAAAAGAATACTAAGGTACGATCATAGGTAGATCTTTCTTTTTTAGAATAGAAATGCACTACATAATAATTATACACAGTGAAATTCATTATTTTCATAAAGCAGATGTGATTCCATCCATGAAACTGAACAACTTTCCTAAAGAAACATTGCTATCGATTCGTGGAGAGCATGACTTAACTAAATCATAACCAAAATTGTTACCCTTTCTCAGGATAGGACCATTTTAGTCAAGATTTTGTGGTTTTGTGCGCATACGAATCGGTACCATTAAGTCGATTTGAATGTTACTTAGATCCTGCGTCCACAAGTAGGTACAGGTGCGAGTGAATAAGAGATAAGTTGACCTATTAGTTGATTGATGTATTACCCACTGTACATGTGGACGTGTAAATCGGGCTTGAATAATAATCTTAAAATGCTTACCCATATCACGATTTGCGATACCCACAGCTGCAGGCTGTATCTATCTCACACTCAAAGACAAGATGCGTTATCTATCCTTATCGTTATCTGAGCTGTTATCAAAGTTATATAAAGGCATTAAGTACTTGTAAAGATAAGTAATATTTGTATTGCCTGCAATGATAAACATGATATTAATGATATGATCGATTAGATTGTAGCAAAACTTGTTCAGAAATGTTTGGTTTACCTTGCAAATATTGCGAAGGTTTCTAGTTGAGGGTAGTTAATAGATAACAATGACAAGTGCAATATTCGCAAACACTTCTTTCTGTAACCTATTCATGTCCAAGTTGTTTGTTACTGATAAAAGTTGTTAGTTGCAAAATAATAGTAACTTTACTCGTGATATGATAAGAGAGGGTTAAAAAAAATGAAACAACTGTCCCATATAATGTAATTCAACTCTAATGCGCTTTTTATGACATAATGGCATTAATATAATATTAATAAGTGCAATAACAGCCTAAATTAATGTAGCATATTAATACTCTTGGCATTAATTTAGCATTAATTTGTGCAATAAAGACCTAACTTAATTTAGCAGATTAATACTTTTCGCATTAATTAGTGCAATAACGACCTAACTTAACAGATTATCACTCTTGGTCTTGGCATTAATTTTGCATTAATTAGTGCAATAAAAGGCCGGCATTATATCACACAAAATTATTATGTGGCTTTTTTAGGACTTATTGCGTTATAAAAGCTGTTATTCCTAAGAGCACTTTGCTTGTTGGATGGTCCAATACAGTCTAGAGATGAAACGGATAGCTCTTTGGCCGGATACCGGATATCCGGCCTACCGTAAGGCCGGATGACCGGATATCCGGCCGCCGGATATTCGGCTGGACTTAGTCGTTTTGCGCGTCATGCGCAGGAGCTTAGTCAATGACGAAAACAACCGAGCCCGCCCAAACGTTCGTGCGCCACTCATTTTTGATATTTATTCACCATAATTTACCTTTAGTTCAGTTTGAGTACTAATTTTCTTTTCTTTTTTGATATTATATTGATTAAATAAAGTGTCTAAATTGCATCATCTGTCTTTTTTTTAGTATCCGGTATCCGGCCGGATACTGCCTTACTATCCGGTATCCGGCCGGATAGTAAAATAATGGCCGGATAGGCCGGATACCGGATAGTTACCGGATATCCGTTTCAACTCTAATACAGTCCCTTAACAAATAGTTTCTTATTTCTATTTTACAGATGATATGGCTGGAAAGCCCAACCAACCCGCTAATGAAAGTGGCAGACATCCAGGCGATCGTTAACTTAGCGAGAGCCCAGCCGAATATCATCGTAGTAGCTGACAACACATTCCTGACTCCCTACTTCCAAAAACCCCTGGACTTGGGCGTGGACATCAGCATGTACTCCATATCCAAGTACCTAAACGGTCATGCTGACGTCATAATGGGCTCTGTGGCTTTGAACGACTCGGAGCTGGCGAAGAGATTGTCTTTTATACAAAACTGTAATGTATTTTTTTAGTTTATATCTTCCATACTGGACTTCCTAGTCCAGATCTAGCTGCCCTTCCTTCCGGGCATGCTGTTAAACATAGAATGTTCCAGCTGCCCTTCCTCCCGGGCATGCTGTAGAAGTCAGCAAAAGAGATTCGAGGATTACAGTATATTGTAATTTAGGCGACTGTCACTTGATATACGTTACAATCTAAAATTGCTCTCAGTACTATCAATTCGTGGAGGGCACAACTTAACTAAATTTTGACTATAATTGGCTACTTTCCAACTAGTCAAATCAGCAACTTTTTATGAAATGTCAAAAACGCTTTTTTGTATGAAAATAGTGAGTTATGACGTCACATTTTAGTAAATATTGACTACTCAAATCAATAACTTATATACTTTTAACTCTATTGTTAAAATCTAAATGTGCATTTTTTTTAAAATGATGAATGAAATCCACAATATTTTTAGCCATCAGTTTTAAGTATAAACGTTTTGAATTTTTTAAGCTACCCAGTCAAGTACCCAATTGTTGCCGTCTCTTTCTGTACTCTCATGATAGAAAATGACAGGTATAGAATTTGCAACTACGAATTGCTGCCATTATAGATCAAACTTATTTTAACTTGACGTGATATAAAAACATTAGACTTCCTTTTAGCAACAGGAATAATACCATCGCCCTTCGACTGTTACCTTGTGAACAGGAGTCTGAAGACGCTCGCGTTGCGTATGGATCGACACCGGGCCAACTCTCTGGCGGTCGCGGAGTGGCTGATCAAGCAGCCGTCTGTAGTTGAGGTTATGCATCCAGGCAAGTGGTTTGCTAATTCCATCCGTTTTTTTTTAGATTTTTTTTATTGAAAAAAAATTGAATCACGTCATAATGTAGTACAGATCGCGCCAAACTTCTAAACCGCTCTGAATACAGTGCGAACCGTCGCAGTAGCAAAAAATAAGGATTAGTGGGGAGGCGGGGCGCAGCGCGAAGTAACTTTAGAAGTCAGCGTTTAATAATTTTAGTAATTATCTGACAAGACATCACATACCTTCCCCTTTATTTTCTCCGATTGGACCCTCCCAAGGCTTGTCCTAAGCCAAGGTTTCAAGCCCCAGAGGGTGCCCTTAGGCAAGTTGTAGGTATTATGGTTGTAATTCATGATCATGAGGTAGGTAGCGTGTACCTACCAGCTTCCCACCTAAACCAGGTTAGATTATATGACGCTTTTAAGACTACTTCAGTCAGAAGGAAATTAATCGTCTCAAAACCTACCCTTCGCAGAAAAAAAAACTAAGACCTAGGCAAATCTTGTAGGCATATCTATATTTCTCTATACTTGTTTCGGGTAAATAACTATTTTTAAAGGAATTATATTTTCATTTCCAGAACTTCCATCGCACCCGCAGCTAGCGATCACCAGGAAACAGACAACCGGCCATTCCGGAGTGTTCAGCTTCAGACACAACGGAGGGAAGAGAGAGACCGCGATACTGTTCAGCTCCCTCCGAGTGTTCATGCTGGCTGAGAGCCTCGGGGGGTATGAGAGCCTGTTGGCATTACCGTAAGTTCATGATTAGATTAGATTAGATTTATTTATTTTATAGTATCAATTTCATAGTTAAATTGTAATAATAATAAAAATGTCCAAGGATATATGATCGTCAAAAATAAAATTTATATAATACAATAAAATATAAATGTCAAACAAAGGAAAATGGAGCAATAGCTAAAATGTACACAATAGAGAAACAATGTCAAATATTAAAAATTAAATGAAGCAAAAGCTAAAATGTACATAATAAAGAAACAATGTCAAATAATAAAAATCAAATGAAGCAAAAGCTAATAATACATGTCATAATAATACACAATAAAGAAACAATGTCAAATAATAAAAATCAAATGAATTATTTCAGGTGTACAATGAGTCACGGGTCTTTGCCTGAGGAATTGAAGAAGGAGCTTGGCCTGACTGATTCTCTCATCCGAGTGTCAACCGGCCTGGAAGACGTGAAAGATCTCATCGCCGACTTAGAACAAGCTTTCAAAAAGGCGTTCAATACTTCAAAGCTTTAAGATTGTATTATTGTTTTAAATATCTTCAATAATAAAATGAATTATTTTATATACTTTATGCTTAAGTTATTTTCCTTTTCAAAATCTTCTGTTTTGTAGGTGGTCTAGTCTGTCTTACCTTACTTACCCAAACTTTTAAGATTGGAATGATGAAATATCTCATACATAGCGCGAGATAATCATGTTTCCTAACTAACCATGTGACTGCCTACTTTAAGTGGGCTCGAATCCCACAAGGTGTATTTTTAATTTATCAATATTATGTAAGTAAGATTTTTTTTCATGTTTGATTAGGACAATGCAGACTGATCATCAAGAAAGATGATTTCGTGTTTCACATTAAGCTGTCGTACCTGGCAGATGTCTTTGATAGAGGTCGTCGTTGCACATAGAATAAGATCAGTAGCGGACCAGTGTGCAGTTCTAGGATCCACAAAAATAAACCCAAACAAAATATAATGAATATTAAATTCTTGTCATGCAGCGCAGCAGGAAATCAGAGTGGCTTGGCTGGCTGGCTGGCTGACTGACTAAAATAAATAAATTGCTTGGGCCAGCCAACCACATTCCCATCATGACATCAATCGCACGGATGAAGACAGGGCCATTATTAAAAGATTGATCGTTTCTGTGACCCTAAACCAATAAAATGGCAACACTGACTTATTATTTAACAATGGCAACATTGAAAGTTTCTTTTCTTTCACGATCTGCCAAAATGGCGCTCAATTTAGTTGTCAAGATTCATCCCGTTGTTTTATTCCAAATTGTGGATGCTTATGAGCGCCGTAATGCTGATTCCCACCGAGTTATTGGGACCCTTTTGGGTAAATAGTTTGTTCGTAATTTTGCGCTCTAACTTTCAAGTGAAACCTCTCGTTGTGTTGCCGACGTCATGTGCATTTTCTTCCCTGTTTTTAGCTTATTCCTTTGTTATTTACAAGGATTTTGACCAGATAATTTAACGTTAGACTAGTTTATACAATAGTTCTGGAACTTAAAAAAGTGGATAAATGTGGTTAGAGTGTGTTTCTCAAGTGTGTTAGTCATGGCTTATAGGTTATGTTATGGTTCTCAGGCACTTCGGATAAGGGAGTGGTGGAAGTGACGAACTGCTTCTGCGTGCCCCACAAGGAGCATGCCGACCAGGTGGAGGCCGAGCTCAACTACGCCATGGACGTATATGAGCTGAACCGACGCGTCAATGCGTCGGAGAACATTGTTGGTAAGTAAAACTGTAATGTACTCTGAAAAAAACAGGCAAATATTGCCCATAAACTTCGGTAACTAGATATTCACAGTTGATAACTGTCTGAAACCTTTTGATGAATAAGGAATTTCTTTAATTTATGTGGAAAGACATTTCTCATACAGTCAACAACGATCGCTGCTGTCATTCAGTTTTATTGTTTGAGCATCCCCTTGTCTGACACATTCTCTTAAATAACTCCTTTATTCCTCCATTAATTTCTAGGTTGGTGGGCAACCGGCAACGAAGTCACAAACCACTCATCTGTGATCCACGAGTACTACGCTCGTGAGTGCCGAGAGCCGGTCCACGTTACACTGGACACATCCCTGCAGGGCGCTCGCATGGGCCTCAGAGCATATGTGTGTGTCCCGCTGGGTGTGCCCAACGGCAAGCAAGGCTGCATGTTTACACCAATTCCTGTTAACCTCACCAGCTATGAACCTGAGGTAAGTTGAATGTTCCAAGTTTAATAAAACAAAACATTCTATAAAAGTTCAACAGTTAGTAATTATAATTTCAAAATAAATGATCCAGAATCCAAATCACGGGGCCAGGTTTTAGGCTCAGAGAATTACTGATTGACCTGATATCCATTTTCTGAACATTTCTTTGTGTAGTATAAACGAGACTCTGTAAAGGTGACTGAAGCCTTAATAAAATGAAAACAAAAAAAAAAACGTTATTCCAGATCCACAAAGAAAATACTTGATAAATAAAATTGTTTTACATTCCCTAGATTGTAGGTATGCAGCTTTGCCAGAAGACGATGGGCCCCGGTGGACGCTCACGACAGGTGCAGCCTGCTTCTGACCTAGCCCAAGTAGCTGAAGCTGCCTCCAAGTTATCTACCCTGCTGGACCAGGTAAAACCTTTCCATTTGTTGAACAATCTTGTATTGTTACTGGCAGTTTGTACTGTGTAATTATCCTTATTTACAACTTGTTTTTCAAGGCTAAAAACAATAGAATAGGCTTAGTAGTAAGTAGGGTAGTTTTAAATCCTTTATTCCCATTAGTATAAGTTGAAGTGTTGCATTGTAAACTGGCTACAGCTGGCTACAATTTGATATTAATATGAGATTTTGTATTCTAGGTGAAAACCAAAACTATTTGATACATGATCTTGTTTTTATTTCATCCAGGTACTACAATATGTAGAGGATGTCTTGGCTGAGCGAGTGCCTGCCAACAATGAGGCCGGTAGACAACTCCTAGAGCTCGTCAACTCCCTGCCCAACCTGTCTGCGGAGACCTTCGCAGACGCATTCGCTTCCAGCGTCAAGGACTTGCTTATGGTATGTCTTACACAAGTTTATATCTTTATAATAATTACAAAAATCTGTTTTACCTATTTAGAGCTGAAATGTAATGACCATCATTAAATTGAAAAAATTTTTTTTTGCAGGTTGTTACACTGGCCCAACTTATCAAGACTCAACTTCAACTGAACGAGAAATTGACGCTTTTGACCTCACAGTGATCTTCTAAAGTTTGAATTGTATATTATTTGTATCAGCATTGAATTGAAGTTCTTAAAACCAGTAACAGAAAAATAATTCATCAGAAAATACATATTGTAAAGTGAGTATTATTGTAATCAGTAAATTCCATCTAATAAATTGGTTACAAAACTATCAGGTATGTTCTTTTCTTTGAATGCCCAACCATAAACTATTTTCACAGTTGCCACTCTTTGCAGGCAGTAATAAGCAGAATGCAAAGACCAGCCTATCTACCCATTTATTAGTGGAAAATTTCAATGGAAGGAAAGGGGGTCACAGAAGAAAACAAGTGTTTTTAAAACTACTTATTTTAATTTCATTACCTTTCAGCAATAACAGCAGTTGAACTTGTACTTAAAATATCAACAGGTAACTAAATTAACAAAAATATAACATTCATCACTATGAACTCTATCAACTAATATTTAAAACAATCACTAACTCTTTGTAGGAGGGGTAGTATGAATGCGAATACCATGCATTTCAGTTATTTCAGTTTTTAGAGCATCGGTGACAAGTCTGTGTTGTTTCACAGTTGATAATCCACTAAATTCTTTTGCTTCTACACTTATCTGTAACAACAAGAATTGACAGATAATTATAAGCAATAATTATTGGAAAATCTTCAGCAAAAAATCCCAAATGCAATTCTAATGTGCAACAAACCCAATATAAACCTCAAGGTCATTCATTCATTATATTTGATACGCACCTCGTACATAGCCCCACATCCCCCTGAGATATCGTGTACACTGATGTATGTGATCCCAGGAAGAGATTCTTTCAGAGTTTTGCTTAGTTTTTCCTCCTTCGAAATAGAGTTACGTGTGAAAGCATCGTTAGGTTCACCACCGCTTCCGACAGAACGGACCTACAAAAAACGTTTGTGGTTCATGAAAATAAGATATACTTCTTAACAAATAACTTAGAAACATAAAAAGTTAAATTAATAGTTAGTTTTACTTACGAAATTGGTTTTAGTGGCGATCAAATTTTTCATGAATTGTCGTAACATTTTATAGTAAAAATATATATCTTTGGTATTTAAATCACTTGGTAAGTAGAGATAATAATAGAGATTTACTTTTCGCACAATATTTTTAGTTAAATAATTATTTTTACATTTTCTTGCAACATAACCTAAAATAATTTTTGACGTTTAGAGATTGCAAAAAAAAAACATGATCTAACAAACAAGTCGATCGATTTATATGATTTTGTTAAATTATTTTAAAAATATTTTCATTACTTTTATGAATAAAACTAAATAATTGGTCCTAGCCGTGTCCTAGCTAAATAACAAAAGTGGCTGATTTTAGAACGAGATTTTGGTAACTAAAATGCAGGATATAAGCGAGAACGTTTTGATTGATAACGAATCGTTTAATCGATGTATCTGCAATGACATCACTATTCAATTTTTAATTTATTTTCTAGATTTGGCTACTAGCTTTTTGGGATTAGAAAAATAACCTCCTTTCCTTGTACTCCTTGTGCTACGAACAGTAAATTTTCTATGGCGTGATTGATTACTATTATAATACCTATATAAAATAAACTACAAATCATTAAGATTAATGCAATTTATTTATGAATATAGTCGTATGGTGTTGTCGGCACCAGCTGCCAATAGCCAGGGCTGCGTGGGGTGGAAGCGCACGTCCGTGACGCAGAGGTCGGCGCGCGGCTCCGGACCACGCAGCTGCTTCAGCGGCACCAGCAGCGGGTTCTGCAGCAGGTCACTGTAGAAAGAAGAGTTGGATTATTTACTATCACGAGCGTAGTGAGCGCGAGGCACGAGCAAAGTGAGCGCGAAATAGGACGTTATTGTAACGCATATTGCGACCGAAGCGAGCGGGAAACACGTTACTGATCGAGGTGTATAAACGAATATGACGAGCGTAGCGAGTGCGGTATTTCACGTATATAATCAAGGTGCATTACAACCTGGTAATAATTTAAAACGCGAGCGAAGCGAGCGCAAGATTTTCCGATTCTGATCGGCTACTTACTTGTAGACCATCCCGTGCGACACGACGATGTTCCTATCATCTCCGGCGGTGGCGAACAGCGGGTATCGCTTGTGGAAGGCGGCCGCTCGCACCGCGCCCCCGTGCAGGCGCAGCGTGCGGTAGGGCTGCGAGGACAGCTCCAGGTCGAACCTGGAAACAACAGGCAGGCAGTTTTACAAACATTTTTTTTTATTGAGTAATTTGGTAAAAAAATCAATCCGTGCAGAAAATAGAAGTATATTAATTTATGTTCCTGTCGTATTCAAGTGTGTGTACATACCACATGCACTTGCGGTCGTAGGACGCGACGAGTAGGTTGTCTCCGGCGGGGTGGATGGCCAGCGCACTAATCCATTGAGCGCCTACAGACAGAAAAATATAAAATACATCTCTGGGGCACAGTAAATGGTATCGACCACACATTAAATAAAAATATAATGTAGAACATACCAGTTAACAACTTTCTCACTAGTTCCTGCTTCACCAGGTCATACACTCGTACTACACGCTGCGTCTGGAAGAAGATAATACAAGATGTCAGGAAATGCATACCTCTAATAAACAGAGCTAACGCCACTGCTAGAGGCATATTAAACCACATCGCGAGCGAAGCGAGGTTAACTCACATAGTGAGCGAAGTGAGCCCGACGAGTTTCACTGCTATGTGAAAAATGAAATGTTTGATTGGTGCCTGAGCATTGGTTGATACTCACGGCGACGAATAGCAGTGGTTTGATCGGATGGAACAGCGCGCATTGCACCAGCCCTTTACTGCGACCAAACGGCAGCTGGCTCCTCCTTCGTGATACTTGATGCACCACCACGGCTCTAGCAGCCGCGTCGCGGAGTGTCACCGCGATGTAGTCACCGCGCGCGTGCCATGCAAGCTGTGAATAAAACAATTTAACAATTTGCTCAATAGAATATTCTTCACACAAATCGAAAGAGGCGAGCATAGCGAGCGAGAGATTTCACATTTATTTACTGAGATCTATTCACTCAAATTGCGAGCGTGAGTTTTCGATCGGGGTATATTACGTAATACGGTGAGCGCAGCAAGCGCGAAGTTTCACTTTATTGACCGAAGAATATTAACTCAAACCGCAATATATTGATCGTGGTATATTAGAGCGCAAGATGGTAGGAGGCATAATAATTCATATGCGTTTCACGCAATTGATCTTGGCAAGGACTAGATCGAGTTATATAATGTTGCGAGCGCGAAATTTGTAATGTTGTATATGAATTATACATACATGTGTGAGTGGTCGGAAGTGTGTGACGGCGAGCCGCACGCCGCGCGCCCACTCCTCCGGGGAGACCGGCGTCCATTGCGACACGGCCATAGTGCGCTCGTCCACTAAACAACAAAAACAACAAATTTAACACAAGCGCATGGCGTTATTGAAAAATTAAAATCATAATCATATAATATTTCTATCCTTCCTGCCGTCTTCTGTCCAATATGGTTTGGTTATTTTGCATCTCTTTTATACTCACTGACGATGTCATGTTGCGGCGGCGGTTCCTCTAACAACTCGTCCGTCCTCTCGGCAACTTTATGACATCCGATGTCTGACCCCGGGTTGAGAAGTAGCAGCTTGTTCCCTACAGCAGCAGCGACCAGGCTGAGCCCGGTGGCTGGGGTCCACGCTACTCTGGTCACGGGTTCTTTTAGTTCTATGCTGCGGAGGCAACGGCCTGTTGCCGATTCCCATACTGGAAAAGAATCAAAAGAAAAAATATGTGAAGCTGAATATCGAATCAACTTACTTAATACGTGACGCAAGCGAAGCGAGCACGATAATTTACGCAAAATGACTCAATATGTTACGCGAGCAAAACGAACGCGATTATCCACGAAAACTCACTCGATATATTACACGAGCGAAGCGAGCGCTACAGCTCACAAAAAATTGGGACATATTATGAAAATTGTATTAGTATGTTTTTGAGAGCGAAGCGAGCGGGACATTTCCTGAAAGTTGAACGGTTGAACTGACCTTTGACAAATCCATCATCACTCCCAGACACGATGTACTGTCCGCTGGGATCGAAGTCCACACTCCTCACCAGAGCAGTGTGTCCCTTCAGGCAGAGCACTTCAGTGGTGGGGAAGGGCTGCAGGTCGCGGGGGGAGGGCAGCTTCGGCACCAGGTCATCGGGGGTGATCGTCAGCTGGCGAGGGAAAATTTACATTTAGGAATTGACATAGCCTTCTTTTCAAATCAAACGACCTGATGGCTCCTGCCTGATGTCAAGAGTTTTTTAAAGCATAGTTATCGACTGTTTTTTTTTTATTGTTATACACAATTTCAAGTGAGCAAATAATTCAGTATTTAAAATAATTAAGCCTGTTTTCTACTCACCCGCATCTTGATAGCTCTAGGCGCAAGATACAAGTCCAAACAGCGCAGGAACCGTTCCCTTGTGAACCTGTCATAAGCGGGCACCGCGCGGAGTGACGGATACTTCACCGGTAGGAATGTGTACTTGCGCTTCCATGGGGTTTCTGCTAGCTTGTTCCATTCTTTCAACTGAAAATAAAGAGAGATAAAAGAGAGATATGCTGCATTTGAGGCTACCATAACAGCCTTGTCGCCCTTGGCTTAAATGGACCTCATTCGCATGGGTTCTATTATAAAAACCTGTCTTAAATGTTTGTGAGTATGGCACATCATGGTAAATGAACACCATCACTCACTATGAAGGCTACAATCCGTTCGAGACTGAGACGAATGTACTTACGAGAAGTTCGAAAACTTCACAATAAGTTAATTTTTTTCTTTTCTTTAAACATCTTCCTTCAAACCTTTAAACCTATTTATGGCGTGACCGACCGGACGTTGTTGTATCTGACTCTGTTGCATGCGCGTGCGTGTGTGAGTGCGTGCGTGTGCTTGTACCACTATTACCCACCTCTTTTTTATCCAATAAATACTCAGGCGGAGGGTTATAACTTTCAGCATGTCCGGGCGGCGGTCGTTTAGGAGCGGGGATGTGTTTGTGAATGCCGCGGAGTTTTTCTTCTTCCTCCGTGTTAGTTGAACCCCATAGGTTGTAGAACACTCTTTCCTGTTTGCAAGGAAATAAAATGCACCTAAATAAGGTATATGCTTACTTAAAAATTGTTCTGTCCACAAGAAGTAAAACTAGTATTATTTATTGTGAAATTTTAATAATTTACTCGTAAAACCTTGTTTGCCCGAGTTTTTTTTATTCCTTACCTTCTTCTTCCGCCTTTCCTCAGCTATCTGCTTCCTGGTCTTAGCCCAGCCCATTTTCAGGGCATGTACTACTCTGGCAATGGCCTTGGCTTCAGACTGCGACGGGAGGAATGACCGCTTGTGTTCGGGGAAGGCTCGCACCGGCGTCGCCAGCACTTCGCGCGAGAACCATTCTACCCACGGCTGTATATAAAAATAATAAAACGTGTGTTTATTTATTTCCTGCACTAGGAGTAATAGAATGCTGCTTCTCTTCCTAAACTGACTGCAAATGATGTTCTTAGAAACAGTCCTTAAAAATTAGTCAGACCCGCGAAAATGGCTGTTAACGCTTTGCTTATGTCGGAAAGGATTTGTCGTTGTCATTTAAATTGAACTTCATTTGGTATTGTGTAAATGTTTGAAACCCAATTTTAAATTAAAATATAGGTTTTGATATTTTCGTATTCACGGTAAAAATCCCGTTCAAATTAACAATCAAATTATTATAATTGCAGACACTGTCAAAAATTTCAACAATAATAAAGTTTGCTAGTTTACCTGGTACTCGTCATGCTCCGGGTTTGGAACCTGTCCCTGGCGTATCCTGGCAATGAGCTCCAGGTCCTGCTTGCTCAGGACTATGTCCTGACCGGTGGTAGGGTCGCGGACCGTGCGCCAGAAGTCTGGGTCCTCGCATTGTCTGCGGAAAGAAAGAACGGCTTTTAAAATTCCTAAATTACCACTAACCAGCTTTATAGACCTCAGCTTCATACGCAGTTTTCCCAAGCAAATGAGACGTTTTCCCGAAGAAACCTTTGTCACTTCTAAATACAACGACTATTTTTTTTTATAGCGTACTGAAGCGAGCGCGACACATCGCGAAAGGAAAGTTGAATAAATACGTTACGCGAGCGAAGCAAGCGCGACATTTCTCGAAACGAGCGCAACATGTCAGGAAAGTTGAATGAATATGTTACGCGAGCGAAGCGAGTGCGACACACCACATTAGTTAAAATACGTTACGCCAACGAAGCAAGCGCGGCACATCACAAATGTCGGCTGAATACTTACTTGAGGAAGTCATCGATGGCGTCCCGTTGCTGTGGCCTCATAATCCGTCGGGCGTCGAGGTCGTATCCTACGTGCGGGTACTCGCGGTACCACCACGCCGGCACCTCGCCCACCGTGTTGCGACGATCCTCCTCGTCCGATGTGTCACCAGACTCATATTCATCTGCAAAGAATGTGTTGTTCTTGTATGACCCCACTACAGCGAATAATCGCGGTGTCACGCGACATGTAATGCAAATAGAGTCAATACGTTACTCAAACGAATTGAGCACAGTATTTCACAAAATCAAATAGATATCTCCTAAACAATAGATCCTTTTTAAAAACTCCGTCCTCCAAACTATGGAGTAAAAAATCTGGGGAAATCCAGACAGACGGCAGCAATATTTACCTATTTGTGACTCAATCTTAAATGTTTAGTTCAAATATTTCAATGTTATGTACAAGATCATAATTACCTTTTTCTTCTACAGGTTTAATATTAGATGCTTTAATCTTATCCGCTAAGGCATCAATACTATTCTTAGTTTTAGCTTTTTCACTTTGACTTTTTTTCCCTTTCTGCTTAGCTTTTACTTTAGTTTTAGGCCCTGACTTTTCCTGCCTTTCATCTTCACTGGACTGTGTATCATTTTTAGTTTGTCTTAGTTTTTGCTTGGTTTTTGTTACTTGTTTGTTAACTATTGTTTTTTCTGTCTGTTGTTTAGCCTTTTGATTTTTGTTCGCAGGCTTTACTGGTTCTTGGCCCTCATCATTGCTGGAGCCGGAATGTGTCTGTCCAATGCCTGATTCTTCTCCGCTGTCATCACTGGCAGCTTCTTCACTGCTTTCCACTTCTTCTTCTTGATTTGAGCCATCATCATCAGAATCATCAGCATCATCAGAATCATCATTCTCCTCTGAATCTGTTAGTTCCTAAAATATAACAAAAAAGTCAATTAATAGATAACAAAAATTCAAACCATGTAAATATTTGATATCAACAATCATATTATGATTGTAAAGATTTCACATATATTACTTATTACATGGAAAAACTTGATTATCAATATCAACCTTTCAAGGCAAGCAAACTTGGCTAATTTTAACTTTATAGAATGCCACTTACCGAGGATTCATCAGAATCATTAACATTTTCCTCATCGTCACCAAGTGTTGAATCTGCATCATCATCAAACAAGACCTCCTGTGAAATAAGGATGATTATCGTAAAATACTCACAACATTTTGTTTTTAAGTGCTCTTTATCAAAAGATTATTTGATAAATTACAGCATGCAGTCTTCTTAATTTAACAACAAATTGTATGTAAGTAAAATAGTTCAACAATTTAAGGTAAGGCAAGTTGAACTTCCATACAAAACAGGCTAAAACAACATACATCTTTCTCTGTATCGCTGGCTTCTCCCGGCTCTCCAGCTTCAGAATCAGTGGAGTCGCCATCAATACCGAGCTCCCCAACTAACAATTCTTCACTCTCCTCACCGCTATCCTCCTAAACAAACAGGACAACACATGAAATAACCAACACGTTTCACCGAAACATAAACACACTCCCAAAGTCGTGTAAATACCTCCTTTTCTGCATTTTTAGAAGCCGAAGCGATAGCTTCTGGCGAGTCAATTTTTCTTTTCAATAAACCAGCTCTAAACGGTGGCATTTTCAATAATTATAGCACTTTTACCACATTTCAAAACACAAAAAGCACATGTGGACGATGGACGGACGAGTCCAGTTAATGTACGGCCATGGATTGTACAGCCAGATATTACGAAGCCATTGTTATGTACATGAAATACGCGGCTGTGCATTATTGGCCGTGCAATATCTGGTCGGCAATTATCACCCCGTACCAATATTGTACAGCCAGTATTTGGAAGCCAAGGAAAGCACGGCCAATATTTCAAGTACATGCCCATGAAATATTAGCCCGTGCTTTCATTGGCTTCCAAATACTGGCTGTACAATATTGGTACGGGGTGATAATTGCCGACCAGATAATTCGTGTACGTCAGATGAAACTTTACTCCTATTGGTCGAGACACATTCTTTTGTTTATGGTCGGAGCCTCGTTTAGACACTAAGTATTGATTCTGCTACTGCTTCGGCGCTGCTGCGGGAAGTGCAGCCCCTCCGCCCTAGAGTAACTAAGAGCTGGCACCTATCTCGCCTGCGCAGCTTCGGCTTTTTGGTCGCCTTCGGCGACCAGCCTCAGCCGCTACAGCTCGTACGGTGCCCGCTCTTAGTTACAGCGGGCGGGGACTGCTCTCCCTCCGCGCCTCCGGATTTTTATATACACTCTAGGGGTAAGAGCGGAAAGACCACGTGGAATTCGGGGTTAACAGATTCGGTTCTGTCACTTTTTTCGCTATCACTACTGGCATGATCTACCAAAACCATCAAAACAAAGCATATAGAGTTTCTTGTCTACGACCGCTTGCTTCCGATTGGCTGGTGGAATTTTGACATGTGACATTGGCTTCCAATTATTGCCTGTACAATACGGGTCGTACATTAACAGTCCGAGCAGATAATTCACGACCAGATAACGCACAGCCAATAATACGAATCCTTGTCATATAGTACATGTATTATTGGCCGTGAAATATCTGTCCGGGCAAATATTGTACGGCCAATAATACGAAGCCACGGAATGCACAGCCAATAATTCATGTACATGCCTGGTCTCGTAATATCAGCGCGTACCTTATCGGGTCGTCAATTATCATGGCTGTACATTATTGGTTCCCGGACGGTCAAGGAAATGTCAAAATCGAACTGTCAAAAAACAGCGTGTTCTCTATGTAACGCTAATATAACTTCGTTAAATCGATAAATAACGTTAGTTAAAAAAGCTTTATTCCAGTATCAGAAAAGTTAAAAATAAATTTTGTTTGGATGGCTTGGATTGGTGAAATAAAAATTCAATTCAATCCGTTTTGCGATTTCACAAGGAAAAGTTTGTTCTCGTGCGTGCTCCTCATATTGTTTAGATATTTTCGAGATACTTTACCGTTCCTGAGTTCTACGTACTTGTTGTCTTCATGAATTACAATTTATTTGTGACCCCATTCTAGCTTTCGCATCGTAGCGGGTGCGTGCGGGCAAGTGTTGTGAGGACGATCTATTTTTGTTACCGGACGTTATTGGACGATGAGAGTCTGTTAGGATTTTGGAAATCCAGTTCGGGCTTTACCATTTGTGCTGGAAAGTAATGGGGATAGTGGGACAGTTGGGGTGAGCTGTAGTCAGTGGTTTCTGGCTTGTGATGATGTCGGCAGCTGCGACGCCGACGGCGGAGGCGCCGGCGCCGGCGCCGTTGTGCAGCCTGGCGACCCTGGACGAGCGCGACGCAGAGCCCCGGACCCCCATGAAGCGGCTTGGCTCTACCAGAAAACTGGCTGCTTTCAGCAGTAAGTCATCATACCTCTTATTTCTCTTTTTTTAGATCATGATATCTAATTTGCCTACAGTACTATTTTAAAATCAAGAGCTTCAAGTCCTGGTCCTGGCCCCATACGGTGCATCTCAATATTTTATGTTGTAACAAAAGATTTTTCTTGTTCAGGGTTTAAACCCTATGGAATATAACCATGTTTTTATTCAACTTGAAACAACTACAACTCAAAATTTCTTTGTTGTTTTTTGTATTCGCAGAAAATATTTTCTATTCTGTTCTACATTATTAGCTGTAAATATTTACTAGGTACCTATTTAAAATTATGAATGTTTAAAATTATTATTTATTATTATTAGCCTGTGTGTCCCTCTGTAAGGCAAAATTCCCACCTCCATCTTCCATTTCTCCTGTCTTGAGCCTTTTCCACCCCAATTAATAAAAAAGAAATAAAATAACTATGCAAAATAGAAACTATGATTAGGTATATTTCTCATCATTTAGGTAAAAATTAAATAAAGACACTCACACAAAATATATAGTTTTTCCATTATAAAGAGGCACATTCTAAGAAGTTTAACTCTTCAGCAGTAAGAGACAGTTCATTGTTCTGACCACAACATGCAGTCAGGAGCATACAACAGGAGTTATACAATATTACTCTTTTGATGTCCAAGATTGTCTGGAAGTGGTTGTGTTATGTCTATGAACATCCTAGCTAGCCCTATGTATGTTTTAGGTTTTTTGTTTATATTTCTTTTTTTCTGTAATAACAATAATAAAAAGTTTTTTACATTAAAAAGCTACATTATGTAAAGGATTTTCTTGACTATAAAGCTAATGAACAGTCCTAAAATTGCTTGTTAAGATTAATTTATGGAACCAAAATTGCCATTGAATTCTGCAATGTTGAGACTATTCCACAAAAAAACATGTCCCACAATGCCTATCACTGGCTGGGATAGAAATTAAGATTAATTAATTAATTACACATAAGTTTGTATGGAATTTTAGAGAAAGTTTAGAGAAAGAGTTAAGTTATTTTCTTTTTACTAAATTTGAGATTGTAGACCACTTTAAATCGCTTCATATAATTTTGTATATTATGTAAACAATCGCTTCATATAATTTTGTATATTATGTAAACAGTTTAGGTCCCTAAGCCGCAGCAGTAAGGAAGTATGTAAATAATGGAATTTTGTCTTTTGATGTTCTGATTGTTGAATAATAAAACAATAATCTAATTAGTTAGGAATCTTCTCATATAAATAAACAAAGAACAGATTATGCACTGCACTACTATAAGAAATTCTCATTGTAGGCTTAAAATCTCACTATCCACATTTTCATGTGTCATGCAACAAAATATCAATATGAAATACAATGTAGAAAGTAAACAATAGCATATTGAGCCAAGTCACCTGGTCCCAAGGTTTATAATTCTATTATAACCTTAGTTAAAACATTATCAATTGTTTACAATCAACAGATTGTTTGCAGATATTATGATAACGTCCTTTCGTAACATCTCATCTCAGTCTGTATTTCGGTTCAGGCCTGAAGCAACAGTGTAACCTTGAGTTATGATATTGAAGTGAATAAAAAAAAATTGTGAGGTGGTCTGCAATACTAGTTTATTAAACACATAAAACCACGCCTTTGATATCTTACGGGGCAAAGGCAGAGCATCATCTTCAGAGTTTTCGCGTCGGGTATAATAATTATAGAGGGCACTTGACATAGGACAATACCATGGACAATACAATGGGACACAATTTGCAGTATTAACGTCAAGTCTTTCGTAAAACTAATAGCCTAGGTCGAAAAGCGGCGCTGCTACATTCTATGTTTTTATTGTTTTTTAGTCTAGCATCATAGCAGCAGGAAATTTCTTCCTATCTATACTAATATTATAATGAAGAAGGATTTGTATTTTTGTTTGTATTTTCGTAAACTTTGTAACAAATAATCTCAAAAAACTAATGGATTTAAAAAATCTTTAACCAATAGAAAGTTACGTTCGCCCTGAGAAACATAGGTTACTTTCTACCGCGGGGAAAATATCTTATTCCCACGGGAAAACTCATTAAGCCGTGGGTAAATCTGCGACGCAAAAAGCTAGTAAATAATAACTTGATGGGCGCAGCTGGTAGTACAACTTTTGTGTAATGTGATTAATTATTGTAAATGTTTTCCTTAATCACAACTTTACGAAATAAGGAAAGCAGATGCCAATAATTAGTTTATTACTAAGTAAATTACGATTTATTACATAAACCGATACGCATTTGTTAGAAACATTGCGAAACTGTCCTTATAAGTGTGTTATGTAGGTTTGTTATTTCTTTGGGCTAAAAAAGGCTGGACTAAACAGATTTGGATAAAATTTAGTACACAGATAGATTATGAATATATGCGTGGACATAACTCATATCATAACACAGGTTACTTTTACGACGGTATAATACACAGATCTCGGTAAAATAAATATCTCATCTCATTACTGGTCAGTGCTTTATACCTACTCTCTGAGTGCTCTAAACAAATATAAAAATAAATATTACAGTTCAACATTTGAAGGAACTTCAGTCACTAATTTTATTAATACTATAGCTGCTAAAAAGGCAAGATTGCTCAGCACCACAGAAGAGTAAATAGCGTTGGGAGCTGAGCGGCAGCGACTTCTCAAATCAGTGCTCAGCACGAATGCTGTTTTTCAGAATCCCCCTGAAAGGCCTGTGAAAACTTTTGGGTAAAACCGCGGGGCAGAAAGCTAGCAAAAATATTAAATGGAACTGCGCGCAAATTACGACGACTCTTCGAGGTATCAATCAGGCAGCAACTGGCTTGCTTATTACCTGTCATTATACGTATTCTGATTCATACAGTATGCACGCTTCAAGGACATGCCCACAGGGAGGTCTATAGGCTACTTGGAACAATACCTTTGATCTTTGCCTACTTATTTTATGTAGGTACATGGTAGTTTTCCGCGTCTGTGAATATGTCAACCATAATTGATTTGGTATGAAATGGATCATACAATTTACATTACGTATCATAAGAATAAGGGATTTCGAGGGTTATTGTATTGTAATTTAGGCGATAGGCTGACAACCTGTCACTATAGCGATACACATAACATTACAATCTAAAATTGCCCTCAAATGCGTCAGACGTGGCTAAGGCTCCTTTTACTAGGCGTTGTATCAACTACTTTTCTTAAATGAACAACACTGACTGCTGGGAATGCACCTCTCGCGTTCATATGGCGCTGGCGATTGGGAGTAAAAGGCAGTACTGTTGATGCAGTAACGTGAAGGATTTTACAGGCAAAAATTGATTTGATTGGCTCCATTGGTTTTGCTATTATACTAGCGCATTATTATAGTAAAGTCCACGCCTATCCTATTTTTGCGTAAATTCGCGACAAACATCCAAACTATCCCTTATGTTACTAGCATGCAGCAAGAACTACAATCGATTTGAATGAATAATTAATACTGCGATACTTAGGCTCGTATTTATAAAGCGATCTCAAGATTGAGAGCAATATTAAGTGCAGATTTGACAGGTAATTTTGTACTGGGATGACATTTCTGATACGAACTCAAACTCGCTGTCACTCTTGAGAGCTGATTATAAATACGGGCCTTAGACAATGCCTGAACCTCAATTATATAAGGGTGAATTTCTACTAGCAAGCTTCCGTGCTGTTCTGCACGTCGCCAGAGTGACTGCTAACCTTATCGAACTGTCACTCCGTTACACAAATTATTCACTGTGTTACGAGGGTTCGTCACACTGTTATTTGTAGTTTGGTTAAGATTTTCAGCTGCTGTCTTCCCGAGTAATGTATAAATCAGTGAAATCATTTAAGGGTTTCGCTGGATTTTAACTTGTTATAGTTGAGGAAATATAATTTGAGCCGATTTGACGTACAAATTGTATGACAATCGGCTCAAATTATATTTCCTGAACTATACTCGGAAATACATAAAAAACCCTCTGGTATAGGACTTTGACTCTCTGTTTGCCTCGTTAGGGAACAAAGGTGTGTCTTATGTTGATAAAGATTATAAGAAGTACCTACTGGTTCTTCTTATACCGGTTTTATAGTGTTATAAAATAACAAGACAACAAACAGAATTATCAGATTCCTCGTAGATTTTATCTGGATTACATGTTGCGTTGACACGGCATTATACGTATGCTTAGATCATATCTACTTAATCAGCTGATTGTGCATCTTTTTGGTAGCTAAATATAGGCTAGGCTATTGTCTTTCTAGCCGAAGAAATATACACGTGTAGTGTAGATACGGGAAAGAAAGTAGATTTGTCGTAAGCCATTCTTTTATACACTCCGGCGGCCGGAGACCTGATCCAAACGGCTTGCTGTATTCTTTCATTGTCTCCGCCAATAAACTGTTATGCAGTTTAGCGCGTTCTACGTATCTAAGTTTCAAGATTCTGGTCTAAGATTAGAGCAGAGTTGACTGAAACAGAGTCGATTATGGAGTGAGCTTACGCATACGAAAAATCCTAGAGGCTCTCGCATTCTCACACAATTAAAAAATTTAAAAAAAAGAACATTTATTTCTTGTAACAATCTTGAAACTTAGATACGTAGAACGCGCTAAACTGCATAACAGTTTATTGGCGGAGACAATGAAAGAATACAGCAAGCCGTTTGGATCAGGTCTCCGGCCGCCGGAGTGTATAAAAGAATGGCTTACGACAAATCTACTTTCTTCCCGTATCTACACTACACGTGTATATTTCTTCGGCTAGAAAGACAATAGCCTAGCCTATATTTAGCTACCAAAAAGATGCACAATCAGCTGATTAAGTAGATATGATCTAAGCATACGTATAATGCCGTGTCAACGCAACATGTAATCCAGATAAAATCTACGAGGAATCTGATAATTCTGTTTGTTGTCTTGTTATTGTTATAACACTATAAAACCGGTATAAGAAGAACCAGTAGGTACTTCTTATAATCTTTATCAACATAAGACACACCTTTGTTCCCTAACGAGGCAAACAGAGAGTCAAAGTCCTATACCAGAGGGTTTTTTTATGTATTTCCGAGTATAGTTCAGGAAATATAATTTGAGCCGATTGTCATACAATTTGTACGTCAAATCGGCTCAAATTATATTTCCTCAACTATAACAAGTTAAAATCCAGCGAAACCCTTAAATGATTTCACTGATTTATACATTACTCGGGAAGACAGCAGCTGAAAATCTTAACCAAACTACAAATAACAGTGTGACGAACCCTCGTAACACAGTGAATAATTTGTGTAACGGAGTGACAGTTCGATAAGGTTAGCAGTCACTCTGGCGACGTGCAGAACAGCACGGAAGCTTGCTAGTAGAAATTCACCCTTATATAATTGAGGTTCAGGCATTGTCTAAGGCCCGTATTTATAATCAGCTCTCAAGAGTGACAGCGAGTTTGAGTTCGTATCAGAAATGTCATCCCAGTACAAAATTACCTGTCAAATCTGCACTTAATATTGCTCTCAATCTTGAGATCGCTTTATAAATACGAGCCTAAGTATCGCAGTATTAATTATTCATTCAAATCGATTGTAGTTCTTGCTGCATGCTAGTAACATAAGGGATAGTTTGGATGTTTGTCGCGAATTTACGCAAAAATAGGATAGGCGTGGACTTTACTATAATAATGCGCTAGTATAATAGCAAAACCAATGGAGCCAATCAAATCAATTTTTGCCTGTAAAATCCTTCACGTTACTGCATCAACAGTACTGCCTTTTACTCCCAATCGCCAGCGCCATATGAACGCGAGAGGTGCATTCCCAGCAGTCAGTGTTGTTCATTTAAGAAAAGTAGTTGATACAACGCCTAGTAAAAGGAGCCTTAGCCACGTCTGACGCATTTGAGGGCAATTTTAGATTGTAATGTTATGTGTATCGCTATAGTGACAGGTTGTCAGCCTATCGCCTAAATTACAATACAATAACCCTCGAAATCCCTTATTCTTATGATACGTAATGTAAATTGTATGATCCATTTCATACCAAATTCAATTATGGTTGACATATTCACAGACGCGGAAAACTACCATGTACCTACATAAAATAAGTAGGCAAAGATCAAAGGTATTGTTCCAAGTAGCCTATAGACCTCCCTGTGGGCATGTCCTTGAAGCGTGCATACTGTATGAATCAGAATACGTATAATGACAGGTAATAAGCAAGCCAGTTGCTGCCTGATTGATACCTCGAAGAGTCGTCGTAATTTGCGCGCAGTTCCATTTAATATTTTTGCTAGCTTTCTGCCCCGCGGTTTTACCCAAAAGTTTTCACAGGCCTTTCAGGGGGGATTCTGAAAACAGCATTCGTGCTGAGCACTGATTTGAGAAGTCGCTGCCGCTCAGCTCCCAACGCTATTTACTCTTCTGTGGTGCTGAGCAATCTTGCCTTTTTAGCAGCTATAGTCATTAATAAAATTAGTGACTGAAGTTCCTTCAAATGTTGAACTGTAATATTTATTTTTTATATTTGTTTAGAGCACTCCAGAGAGTAGGTATAAAGCACTGACCAGTAATGAGATGAGATATTTATTTACCGAGATCTGTGTATTATACCGTCGTAAAAGTAACCTGTGTTATGATATGAGTTATGTCCACGCATATATTCATAATCTATCTGTGTACTAAATTTTATCCAAATCTGTTTAGTCCAGCCTTTTTTAGCCCAAAGAAATAACAAACCTACATAACACACTTATAAGGACAGTTTCGCAATGTTTCTAACAAATGCGTATCGGTTTATGTAATAAATCGTAATTTACTTAGTAATAAACTAATTATTGGCATCTGCTTTCCTTATTTCGTAAAGTTGTGATTAAGGAAAACATTTACAATAATTAATCACATTACACAAAAGTTGTACTACCAGCTGCGCCCATCAAGTTATTATTTACTAGCTTTTTGCGTCGCAGATTTACCCACGGCTTAATGAGTTTCCCGCTGGGAAAGATAT
>JARACY010003097.1:0-36038 GCA_029255725.1 Scrobipalpa atriplicella | reverse complement strand
ATTCATCACTTTTTTTTAAACATTATTGTAGTAACTGGCTCAGTCGCTTCACTTACCATCATAAAGTCTTAAAGGCAGGGCGGGTCGGGCCTCAGTGATGGCGGATCTCCATTCCAGCAAAGTGGGCGGGGTCCGTCTAGCCACGCCCGCCGTCCGCGCCTGCGCAGCGCCGTAACACCCGAGTAAGCGGAGTAGTAGCGCCCTCTCGCGGGGTGGGGCGCGTTCGGAGACGAAGCGGACTAGATACCTGCAAAAAGATTGGTAAGATAAGTAAAATGCAGAACAATAGGTTACTCCATTGACAAGAGTAGAATAGACGGAAAGAAGCTTTAATAATTAGGTAGTTTGATGAGCATTGGTAATCGCCTTGTTCAAAAACCCTGTAAAAATACTGTTTTAAAATAGCAGTGAAATTAATGTGCCCTACCGTTGTTATTTCACTGCTATTTTAAAAGACATAGTACAAATAGTTTTTATTCTACACAAGAAACAAAATCTTACGTTGTGTTGTGACATCACTCGGGTACAGTTACTTAAATTTTAATATAAAAATAATGGCTGATTTAAAACCGAAAACCATGAAATCAGTTTTTTTAAATTACGTAAAGATTCAGAAAAAAATATAAAATAAATATGTTTTTTTTTTTTGAACAAGGCGAATTTGCTGCTTTAAATGCGAGCCCAGCCAGTGGCTTTGTAAATGAATTGCAACTGTATCGAAGTTTGGAAGCGGTATCACCTCGCGCTGTTCTTTTTGAATAACTATCAGATTTGAGTAGTCTTACTTATGTAAAGGAGGTCCCGGTTGGAAGGCTGCTAAGCAATGTGCCATCAAGGCCCATACGCGATTGGCGGACGCGTCATTGCCACTAGCTTGGTTGCAGAGTTGAACTAGGATCTCGTCTCGAAGACCGCGTGATGATAAGCCTCTGGAGGCTATGTAATCTGCCAACACCTAAGAGACGAAAACTTTTGTAGTAAGTATATAGCTTTGTTAATCAGAAACTTTGCCATAAAGGCTGTGTTTTTTAATGTAATTGTTTAAATAAGAATAAGTGAATTTTCTAACCTTTTGTCTTGCTTCATTGCCAGCAGCAGATTCATCGCACCACCTCAAAATTAATTTGAATGTTGCTACAGCATCGTTGAAATCTTGATCTCTGCAAAATAAGATAAATCAATATTATTACAAGTTCTTTTTTGCTGTCACCGGCTAAATCATAAAAATATCCTGGTCGCGGCACCAAAATGTAATTCATTAATAGAAAAACAGAAAAACTATGACATGTACACAAGAAAGACTATGATAAATTCGCCAAAGCGTAGCTTCTCGGTAGCTGTGTTGGTGAAACGATGGAACGGTATTCCGAAGGTCGCAGATTCACGTCATGCGAGAGGGGAATTTATTATTTCTTTCTAATTAATATGAATTCATGAATAGAATTTAAAGAAGCAGACGTAAGTTTTAAAATTATAACCAACCTGACAGCAGCTTTAGACAGAAAGGGCCTGGATATAGGGTGTTTCCTGGGGCTTAGCTGCCCTCCGTCCGCGAAATATACTGAGCTGAACTTGGAGAATGCAAACTGCTGGAGATCGCGCGGCAGCTGGATGCGCTCGTCTTCCGCGAATACGTCGTTCGCCACCTGGAAAAACATAAGAGTAGATTTTTTTCACTATAATTTACAAGAATCTAGTCATATGGAAAGGGCTCATAATTAAATAACTAAATGGTTTGATGGGGAACGCTATTTCAGCATGTCGTAAAATCAGGCAAAACAATCCATGAATGATCTCACTCCGATCGGAGTCCCAGCTTAAATCAACTTGCAATGTTCATGTCCTTTAAGGATGAGCTCAATCGTTGACTCTCGTTTTGGTCAACTCTGGACTAGAGTCAAGAGAAAATTTATCGCAATTTCGTATGGAAAATTCTTTACCGTACCTTGGACAAGTTCCTCTCGGAATGCGGCGGCTGCCACTCGTCCAGCTTGGACAGTATGAAGGCCAGTTCCGCAGGCACCTCGAGCACTTGTAGACTCTCTGCTTTTGCCTTTTGTTCTCTTTCTCTTTCTGCTGCACGTCTCCTGAAAAAAAAAACGCAAATGTGAATCAAATACTTCCAAACTTATAGTTACTAATTAGAAAATAGAACTGATTCAAGATTAAATTAGTTTAGGTAGCAGATATCTTAATTTGGTAAAATTCCAGTCGTTTAAATGGTGCGAACGGCGAAGCATCTTGCTTTTTTCCACCCGCTCATATCGCGCAAAATTTCGCTGCAGCACAGAATACTCCCGCCGGCCCCGCCGCGATCATAAGTAATCTGTGGCTGCAGCCTCCAGTGAGCGTGCTATGGTCAGTCCGTTACTATGGTAACAACAATACAGTAACATTAGTCAGCCTCAACTCTCAAAGCAATATGTCAAAAATGAGGCTTACTTGGCAGCCGCCTGTTGAGCTTCAATCCTCCTCCTATGATGTTCCTTGAGTTGCTTGACCTTCCTTCTGGCCCTTCTTCCTCTGACCAGCGCGAGTGTTCATCCGCGAAGCCTTGTATAGGGCTCTAGAGCGCGCAAGGGCAGACAAGCTGCGCGCTGCCGCTACAAAACTACAGGCGCATATGAGAGGATACCTAGCTAGGTAGGTTTTAGCCTGTACCAAATTCTGTAAAAGCAGCAATACAGTACAGAACGGTACAATCGTCACATCGTCAATCGTCATCGTCAATCGTCACATCGTCTACACCATGCTCAAAGTCAGCGCATAAGATTTGGCTTCATTTAAGAGTACTTAGTAGGTACTTCCCGTCGTCGTTGTCTGGCGTGTTATTTTGGGCTGATAATGATAAGATATGTTCTTAATTATTTATTTCTTTTTCAATCACTATATGGATCTATAAATTTTTCTTTCTTAATACAGAAAACGCTACAGCCAAATGCGCGCATCGACAGTGAAGATCCAATCCTGGTGGCGCGGCCGGCGCCTGCGCAAGCGGTTTGTGATCGCAAGGAGAGGCGTGACTAAAGCACAGGCGCTGGTCAGAGGAAGAAGGGCCAGAAGGAAGGTCAAGCAACTCAAGGAACATCATAGGAGGAGGATTGAAGCTCAACAGGCGGCTGCCAAGTAAGCCTCATTTTTGACATATTGCTTTGAGAGTTGAGGCTGACTAATGTTACTGTATTGTTGTTACCATAGTAACGGACTGACCATAGCACGCTCACTGGAGGCTGCAGCCACAGATTACTTATGATCGCGGCGGGGCCGGCGGGAGTATTCTGTGCTGCAGCGAAATTTTGCGCGATATGAGCGGGTGGAAAAAAGCAAGATGCTTCGCCGTTCGCACCATTTAAACGACTGGAATTTTACCAAATTAAGATATCTGCTACCTAAACTAATTTAATCTTGAATCAGTTCTATTTTCTAATTAGTAACTATAAGTTTGGAAGTATTTGATTCACATTTGCGTTTTTTTTTTCAGGAGACGTGCAGCAGAAAGAGAAAGAGAACAAAAGGCAAAAGCAGAGAGTCTACAAGTGCTCGAGGTGCCTGCGGAACTGGCCTTCATACTGTCCAAGCTGGACGAGTGGCAGCCGCCGCATTCCGAGAGGAACTTGTCCAAGGTACGGTAAAGAATTTTCCATACGAAATTGCGATAAATTTTCTCTTGACTCTAGTCCAGAGTTGACCAAAACGAGAGTCAACGATTGAGCTCATCCTTAAAGGACATGAACATTGCAAGTTGATTTAAGCTGGGACTCCGATCGGAGTGAGATCATTCATGGATTGTTTTGCCTGATTTTACGACATGCTGAAATAGCGTTCCCCATCAAACCATTTAGTTATTTAATTATGAGCCCTTTCCATATGACTAGATTCTTGTAAATTATAGTGAAAAAAATCTACTCTTATGTTTTTCCAGGTGGCGAACGACGTATTCGCGGAAGACGAGCGCATCCAGCTGCCGCGCGATCTCCAGCAGTTTGCATTCTCCAAGTTCAGCTCAGTATATTTCGCGGACGGAGGGCAGCTAAGCCCCAGGAAACACCCTATATCCAGGCCCTTTCTGTCTAAAGCTGCTGTCAGGTTGGTTATAATTTTAAAACTTACGTCTGCTTCTTTAAATTCTATTCATGAATTCATATTAATTAGAAAGAAATAATAAATTCCCCTCTCGCATGACGTGAATCTGCGACCTTCGGAATACCGTTCCATCGTTTCACCAACACAGCTACCGAGAAGCTACGCTTTGGCGAATTTATCATAGTCTTTCTTGTGTACATGTCATAGTTTTTCTGTTTTTCTATTAATGAATTACATTTTGGTGCCGCGACCAGGATATTTTTATGATTTAGCCGGTGACAGCAAAAAAGAACTTGTAATAATATTGATTTATCTTATTTTGCAGAGATCAAGATTTCAACGATGCTGTAGCAACATTCAAATTAATTTTGAGGTGGTGCGATGAATCTGCTGCTGGCAATGAAGCAAGACAAAAGGTTAGAAAATTCACTTATTCTTATTTAAACAATTACATTAAAAAACACAGCCTTTATGGCAAAGTTTCTGATTAACAAAGCTATATACTTACTACAAAAGTTTTCGTCTCTTAGGTGTTGGCAGATTACATAGCCTCCAGAGGCTTATCATCACGCGGTCTTCGAGACGAGATCCTAGTTCAACTCTGCAACCAAGCTAGTGGCAATGACGCGTCCGCCAATCGCGTATGGGCCTTGATGGCACATTGCTTAGCAGCCTTCCAACCGGGACCTCCTTTACATAAGTAAGACTACTCAAATCTGATAGTTATTCAAAAAGAACAGCGCGAGGTGATACCGCTTCCAAACTTCGATACAGTTGCAATTCATTTACAAAGCCACTGGCTGGGCTCGCATTTAAAGCAGCAAATTCGCCTTGTTCAAAAAAAAAAAACATATTTATTTTATATTTTTTTCTGAATCTTTACGTAATTTAAAAAAACTGATTTCATGGTTTTCGGTTTTAAATCAGCCATTATTTTTATATTAAAATTTAAGTAACTGTACCCGAGTGATGTCACAACACAACGTAAGATTTTGTTTCTTGTGTAGAATAAAAACTATTTGTACTATGTCTTTTAAAATAGCAGTGAAATAACAACGGTAGGGCACATTAATTTCACTGCTATTTTAAAACAGTATTTTTACAGGGTTTTTGAACAAGGCGATTACCAATGCTCATCAAACTACCTAATTATTAAAGCTTCTTTCCGTCTATTCTACTCTTGTCAATGGAGTAACCTATTGTTCTGCATTTTACTTATCTTACCAATCTTTTTGCAGGTATCTAGTCCGCTTCGTCTCCGAACGCGCCCCACCCCGCGAGAGGGCGCTACTACTCCGCTTACTCGGGTGTTACGGCGCTGCGCAGGCGCGGACGGCGGGCGTGGCTAGACGGACCCCGCCCACTTTGCTGGAATGGAGATCCGCCATCACTGAGGCCCGACCCGCCCTGCCTTTAAGACTTTATGATGGTAAGTGAAGCGACTGAGCCAGTTACTACAATAATGTTTAAAAAAAAGTGATGAATTTAGGTATGTACCTTATTTTGTCGTGTAGGTTTTTTGAGATAAAATTACGACATCATAAACTATTGAGAAGAAGTTTATAAACGATACTATTAAAATGTTCTTCAATTAACTAATAAAATGTTGTTTTGTCTATAGATTCAGTGCACACAGTATGCGTGGAATCCTGGACATCTTGCGAGCGTGCCGCCGCCGCCGCGTTATCAGCCGCCGGGGTCACGCACAATGCCAGCGGGTGGACGCTATCCATGGAGCATAATGGACAACTCACTGGTAAGATTATGTACCAAATAAAAATAAATTCGTTGCAATTGAAAAATAGAGCCATAAAAATTAATCCAGCCGTGAACGAAATGCAAGAACGCCACAGACGTAATATTTTTTTTTTATTTTTTTTTTAGTTTTATGTTACTGCGTAGTACGTTGTTTGATTTAAGTAGTTACTGGCTTAAATTTTAATGCTATAAAATATTCAATTCTTGTGATACCTTTTACTTGTGTGTTAATTTAATTGCGTGCCAAAACTAGAAAAAATCTATTCCGTTCAAAATAATGGGTACGTTGCCTCCTGAAAGAGTTATAGCATGCCGAGCTTTCCAGAGAATAGGCACAGATTTCGCTGTGTATAATATCCCCTAACCGATGGCAATGGCACGCAATTAAATTAACACCCTCTATATTTTTATAACCAGAATGGGCGGGCTGCGAGTACGCTTTAGACGCAGTGGGTGAAATAGAAACGTGGGCAGCGCTCCCTAGCGGACGGACAGAAGCATTACGAGCAGCTCATAGCGGTGCTAGGCACACACCACCAGCACCACCGCCCAGGGGATCTTCCAACACAGATTCAGCACCAGTAAGTAGATGCGTACTGAAAACTAAAAGGAATTGCTCAGTCAATGAAACTGAACTAAACAATTGTCACCAGGAAATCCTTTCAGGAAATGTTTTTTTTTTTTTTTTTTTACTTTTCTATACAAAATGACTACTTCGATTAGGCAATTTGTATGATGGGAATGCCAATTTTTTTTTTCTTTCCTGAAAGATTTTCCTACTGATAGTTGTTCAGTTTCATTGATTGAGTAACCCCTTTTTCCTTTTCAGTTTTCGGTACGCTGTACCTTCTGTACGCTGGACTTCCATGCTGGACTGGGAGTGATAGAAAAACATAGAATGTGCCAGCATGCTGTAAAAATCAGCTAAGGGAATCGAAGGATTCAGTGTATTGCAATTTAGGCGATGGGCTGACAACCTGTCACTATAGCAATATACATAATCATCATCTGTATGAGCCCTCAAAACTTGTTAGACGTGGCGGAACAGCCTATGTTTAGGTCGTTTTTGCTCTGCCTACCCCATTAGGGCGTGATTTTATGTATGTACCTTACACTCGGTATATCTCAACAAGGTTCAATGCTCAATTGCCTCCAGTATCGACTTGTTGTAGACCCACCCTTTTATGGGATTATAATTATACAACTATTTTTCCGACAGATCTCAGCACAAGAGTCACCGAAGTCCCGTTCTCCGAGCATTCAGCGCCTCGTGATGCAGGAGTCCATCGACGAGAACTCAGAGTACAACTGGAAGATGGACCGGGAAGAATCCCATACACTCACCAAGAACCCCACTGGATACTCCCGGAAGATATCACACGATATACTGTCCAGAGAATCTGCATTGAATGAGAGATATTTTGAACAGAATTCTGATAAAGTACGCAGCAGATCGCTTGATAATCTGTTAGGAGATAATCCCGTACCGCAACCCACGAAGTTGGCAGATTTAGGGCTGTCGCAATCACGTCTCAATGATAGGTATCATTCCGTTGAAAGGTTAGGTGGTGGAGCTCCGAGTGTGACTAGCAGTAAAGGAGCGATGGAGATTGAATACGGGACGGGTTCCCGCGGACCGCCGTCACGGTATATAAAGTCACAGTATGCCGGTAAAAGAGCGCCGGCCGGGTCGCAGTCTAGTCGCGCGTACATAGAGAAGAGTTCAGAGTTTGGAGGAGTCAGATCTTCAGCTATGTCAGATACTTCTGAAGCCCCGAGTCTAGCGTCGCACGTGCGTCGCGTCCGCGTCCCCAGCCAGGCTTCTGACGTCGACCAATTCCTTGACGACTTGTTCTCACCAGTCCTCGATCCAAACATCGACGAACTATCCGATGCCAGGTCTTTAGCGGCCAGCATCAAGGGAGGGAAAGGATACAACGAATTTATCGATGGAATACTCACTTGCGATTACAACGAACAGTTAGAGGTCTTACAAGACGTTGAGGAATTGGAGGTGCTGATCAAAGGAGGCGGAAAGGAGGAGAAAGGGAAGACTAGTCGGAAAGAATCGAATGTTGATTCGGTGGACGATTATATTACAAATTTATTTGATCCGATATTTATGAATGATAGTCTGAAGAGACTGACTGACGGTGAGAGTATCTCAGGTGCCATAAAGGGCGGAGGCGCGACCCCGAGGGCCGCCTCAGCTAATACATCAGCCCTCAGCTACGGGGCGATGTCAATGCCGCAGATGCCGGCCACTCCGGAGGCCCTCGCCGCAGCCCTAGGCCTGCACTTACCGCCTCCCGGTACTGTAGACATTAACTCGTATCATCAGAACTTGCAAAGGGCGTTCTTGCAGAGCGCGATGGCGCAGAATCTTCAAATTCAACAGCAATTGCTAGCCCAAAATCAAGCTTTACAGACATTACTGGCGGGACAAGTTGTCGAGTCTACGGAATCGGAGCCAACGTCTCCGGTGAGGTCTTCCACAGTAGTACACGCACAAGTACACGCTCAAGTTCATTCACCCCCGCGGAATAACGTGATGAAGATTCGTCGCGAGTCCAACGAGAGTTCAACGACCGGCGCGGCCCCGCCCCCTCCACCGCCAATGCCCCCGCCACTACACGCCACAGATCCTTCCGAAGTCCGCGGCTTCATGGACCCCTACGGTCGCGCCAAAACCGTCCGCATAGGCAAATGGCGTTGGCCCCCGCCTAAAAACGAGAGCGGTCAAGATACAACTCAAGACTTCACTAAATTCAAAATGCGTCAGATACAACGAAGGCACACGCCTCAATCTCAGACGAACGGTGTGGACCACGAGCAGCCGAGAGGACGGTCGCGCTCGGAGGCGTCACCTAGCGGCGTTGAATGGGAGGAGTTCGAGGTCGACGGCCCCGTGTCGCCCAGTAGGGAGCCTCCCAACTCAAGAACGGCGAGACGAAGCTTCGAGATCGGAGCACAGCGTCCTTCGCCGGGGAGCGTTGGCAAACTGAAGCTCAGCTCGGAAATGAGACAACGATTAGAGAGGGTGACTGCAAACCATTCAGTACGCAGTTCATCTTCCAATGCGGAAACGCCACGGACTATCAACAAACTGGAAGATACGAGGAAGTTAATGTTAGAGCGTCAGTTAGGAGGTGGCGCTCGTTGGGACGCTCCTCCGCCTCCACTACCGCCTGCTCCACCAGGGCCTGCTCCTCCACCACCGAAATCACCCCCAACACCTCCAGACAGACCCGCACCACCACCTCCAGTACCTGAAAGTCATCAATCATCGTCAATATTCGCGCAACTGCGTCGTGATCGCGATACGTTTGGAGTTCACCAAAATCGGGAACAGAGAGAAGCTGATGATAGACACGCGTTCTTAGCTAACTGGAATTCAAGAAGACGCGAAGACTCTGAAAATAGAGATGACTTAGCGACTAGATTCCTCACATCTGATCGTAGAGAAGGTCGTAGAGTCAGAGACGATTGGGGCGACGAATCAGACATCAGAAGTAGAGATTACAATGACGATAGAGGTCAGCACGGCCGGGATGAATGGGATTCCGAGTCAGGGTTAGACACACGAGACCGACGCGAACGGGATAACTTCTCAGGTAGAGATGCGTCAGAAATATACGAAATTCATCCGACGAGGACAGAAAGGAGAAAAGAAGAGAACGGAATAGACGACGCTTACGATCGCAAACGTTCCTCTCCTTATTATGACGAGTTTGAACGCTTCGACGGTCGGAAAAACTCTCGAGAAATGCTAGTCGGTAGAGCAAGGGACAGTCCTAGATCAGACAGTGCGTTCCCTCAAGAAAATGGTGATGTGTCGAAGAGAGACAGACCCACGTTCAAGACCCACATGGCGCAGAAAGAAAGAGATAGGAAGATGGAGGCGGAGCGACGGCATTCTGTGTCTACGCATGTCACAGATCGCACGGAACATATTGAACGTAAGTTTTCTCATTTTTTTTTTATATTTTCTAGAAGCTATTTAATTTTTTCGTTATTTCCATTATGTACAATAGATGGCGCTGAAACACAGGAAATTAATCAAAGAAGAAAATTGACATGACATATGCTAGTCTTTTCATTTTTGTAACCTGTCACTGTGTGTGTTCTCTTCTAATCTACATTTTTTCCTCTACTAGGCGACGCCCCCGCCCCCGCAGCCCTCCTGCCATCCGACCGCTCGTTCCTCACATACAGTCGCGTACCGTGGAAGCTGCGCGTGCGCAAGGAGTACTTCACGCCCGCCGAGACGTACAGCGACCCCGCGATACTCGACTTACTGTACTTGCAGGTAAAGTATAGTTTTCCCTGTAGATATAGTGCGACCGAGATATCAGTTCGGTTGAGAGTGTCGCCGCTATTATGGCTGTCATAGCTTCGTTCCTGTCACTAACCATTGCGTAGGGCGTAGGAACTCTGTAGAGTACCTACTCTATAATAAAGGAAACAAAACAGATAAAAAGCGAGTTCAATACAATAACTTTTGTTAAATAAACTATGGGTTTCGTACAACATCAACCCGAATTGTATCACACACACCCGTATGACAAATGCTTCTCAAATGCAACATTCCAAGTATGTTATCATTCCACAAAATTTTAATTTCCCTTCTTTCTCCAACAGATAGTCCACGACATAACCTCAACCATCCCGTCCCTACGGATCACAAACAGCGAGCGTCGCGCGGGCGTGGCGTGGTTGCGCGCGCAAGGGAACAACCCCGTCAGAGCGCAAGCGAAACGACAGGCGGTGGAGTTGGCGAGGTCCTGGCCGTTCTACTTCGCGAGGCTGTTCGCAGCCAGGGTCCCACCAGGCGAAAATGCTGTGCTGGCTGTGTCACATAGTGCTGTCACTATTGGAGTGAAAGGTAATTGAGATCCATCTACAGTTCTTCTTCATCAGCCAAGTCAGGGCGCAAAGCGGTGGAATTGGAGAGATCCTGGCCATTCTACTTCGCAAGACTGTTCGCAGCCAGGGTTCCACCGGGAGAGAATGCTGTTTTAGCGGTGTCACATAGTGCTGTCGCACATTCACATTCTCAATTCTTTTTAAATAACCCACAGTCTATTCCTTAAGCTCTCTTTATTCATACCTTCTAATCTACCTATTGTCCCCAGGCCCTACCGGTCTAACGATCCGGCGCACGATCCCCCTAGAAGGCCTACGAGCGTCTTCGCCCGCACCACACACACTGCAGCTGTCCCCCGCGCGCGCGCCGCCCGTCACCCTGCACGTGCCCTTAGCGCACCACGCGCATGCGCTCATTGCTGAATTGGCAGCTCAGTATACGCAGGTAAGATTGTATTACAGAAGGAACTAGGAGGCTGCTGGTGCTGGTTGTATTGCACAGCACATAAAGTTAAGTCTTGTACTGAAAGAAATGGAAGCAGGATTCAGGCATTGGTAAAATGTTGATTCAGGCTGTTTAGTTTGACAAATTTTGTCCTAAACTACAATGCGAGAGATGATAATGGTAATGGTTAGAATCGAAACCGCTATTTACCTCATTTCAACATTTCTTACTACATAATCTTTAGGCGACATTTACAGATGCGAAACTTCGTTCTAATTTGTCATTGGTGACTAGCTTTGGATTGTACAGTAGAGATATTGATGAAACTACAATGATGCAGCATTTTTGTTACCTACTTCTTAGGTTACGTCTAGCATTTAAGGCTCAAAAGTTCGTCAGAAGTAGGTATTCGACCATTTTACGAAAGACCTAGATACGATCGTAAGATATAACGTCTAGTCTACCCCTGTAGCATTGGCATGCTTGGTGGCCTGCGCGATAACGAATATGTATATCGCATCTATTTGTCAAACTCCCATACAATTTGACAGATAGATAGACGTTATCGCGACTGCATGCTACGGAAGCTGTAGGTACCTTTTTTATAAAATTTGCTTCCCGTTTGAACATACCTACTCGTATATGCAAAACTTACGTACCTCAAATCTTCTTAATCTAATTGCTTAATTAGATGCAAATTAGAATTTACGTTAGGGAATTTATATTCCGAGAATATCGTACCGAAAGCGGAAGTCTTCATGCTTCCTAAGTTGCTCAACCTTTACTCAGCATTTTAGTTGCATAAGAGCTGGTTAAAATTTGTCATCGATTGACACGTGAATTGTATGATTTGTATGGGCTGAGCCAGAGTTGCAAACGTTGCAAAATGCGTTCCAATCAATGTGCAAATAAATAAAGATGGAGGTGTAACCCAGTGTTGCCACAATGTTACAAAAGTAACATTTTACGTTATTTTTGACCCTCTCATGTCGAGACTCTATAGTCCCGAGATAATGGTGAAACACATAAAAATAATAATAAATCGGAGACCAAAAGGGAGATAAACACACACACACACACACAAAAAATAAATCTTTATTTACCACCAACGTACAGTTACAAATTAAGTTTTTGTGGTCCAAATGTTACTTTTCGAGCCAACTTATGTTATTTTTGGCAAAGGGGCTGTGGCAACACTGGTGTAACCTTACATCGGTGAATAATAAGTTGTGATTTATTGTTCTTGAGTCTTGTTCAGTGGGTCACATCTCACATCACACCTCGCCTCAAGCGGAGGAGGTCAAATTCTGATTAGCTTTGTCCTACTTTTGATACTATTGATTGGAAGCTAAGCTAAAATACAAATAGAAATCTAATTAGTTTGTATTTCTTCATCTAGGATAACTTACTTTATCTGTTAAAAAAAATCTGAACTAAGTACGTACGTAACATCTGTGGTAATATTTGGCTACTTTCCAACTAGTCAAATCAGCAACTTTTTATGAAATGTCAAAAACGCTTTTTTGTATGAAAATAGTAAATTATGACGTCACATTTTAGTAAATATTGACTAATCAAATCAATAACTTATATACTTTTACATATCTCATGCTCAGTAAGTGGTTCATACAACCCTAAAACCCGGGATGTAAGTGGTACTTTGCATCATAGGTTTTGAAACCTATGCTGCAAAGTAATTTGAATAAGGAACTGTCAAATTGCAAGAAAAAAAAAGTTGATAGCCTTATTTCAAACACACGGAATCGGATGATTAATCGAATCGGAATCGATTTTAAAACAAATTCTATTCGAATTTATTTAAATATCGAACTGGCCAGTACTAAATATGACGCATAGAGTCACGGAATAAGGCCATAAAAATGTAAACATAGGATTATGAAAATTATGAAATTTTTACTCTGTGGTTTTTATAACATATTTATAACCTCAAAACTTGAGTTTGTCGATTTATTACTTAGCATTTTATTATAAAACATTAACAAATTAAACAGTCAGTATACTTAACAAAATGTCTACTTGCAAATTAGATAATTTTTCTTACGCGAATGCATATATTTGTGATGGTTAAATTCGCTCATAGTGAGTTGGTATTGCCTACTGTTTCGTCGTAATTTCATGTTTTAATTTTCTTATATTTTCCCATAATTTTAACTTATCTTTCATTCGATATGTAAAGCATAGTGCTTACCTCATGGTGTAAGTCATCAAATGCATACTCGTACCATTAGCGCCCTCGCTGCGCTCGGGCGCCAAAAACCTCGTATGCATTTGATGACTTACATCCTTTGGTTAGCAATATACTATTAATTCGATTGTTAAAATAGAAATGTGCATTTTTTTTAAAATGATGAATGAAATCCACAATATTTTTAGCCATCAGTTTTAAGTATAAACTTTTTGAATTTTTTAAGCTACCCAGTCAAGTACCCAATTTTAATTTAAAACGTAATGCTTATTTGTCTAAATGGGATCAAGTAAAACCACCAAAGATTTGCATAAATAAAAATAGTCATATAAACTTCGCAACAAACGTGTTAATTAACCTAATTAACATCTTTAATTGATGTACTCACTGACACAGATTAATTAATCTTTAGTTGGACTCAAAGTGCAGAAATCGTATTACATTGACAAATGGACTGAAGCTTCCGTTCGATAAACTTAATGTTTTTCACGTAACAGTCGCAGAGCATTTCGTAGAGTCAGCAACATTAAAAACACATCACAGTCTATCTTTATAAGTTATCTATCATAAATCTATGATATTTTTTTTTTGTTTCACATATTGATGAGGACTTTTAAAAATATGTTAAATAATTTGGATTCCAAATTATTGTATCAAATGTTTAGAAATAAATTAGGAACTATTAGCATTTATTAGCAATATTTAACATGTTTGTGCGGCAAAAGAACATTAAAAAAATTTGAACATCTTAGCATAATTAAAAAAAAACACTTAGATAGCCGACCAATTGAAATAAAAAGACGAAATCAATCCAATCACATCAAATGCGTTCTCATTTGACAGACCGGTTTGTTTTTAACTTAATTTTATTACAGTTATGTCACTGTTTATTTGTTTATAATTTATATTTCGTTACGTAACGTATGTAATGTGTATTTAAGAATGTTAATTATCATGTCACATTTATTTAACTTATTCCTCAATTCTACAAGAAGCATAAGTTTTTAATGTTTCATTAATAATAACTTAAAATTTAAGTTATCTCTAGGTTTCTTATCTTCTGGGTTTGAGTTAGAACCTTATTACGAAATGAGGCTTAATATATACGTATGCATATCGCATTATTGGGTATGTGTATGTAACTTAGAATTACCGCGGTCGAACTTTGGTTACATAACCGCATTTTGGAAGCAGGAAATAAGTACAATAACATAAAGCTGCGGTTACATGACTTTACCAAAAACCTGATATTATATATTTTTGTTACTAAACAATCATTGGTTTTTTTGTCAATAATCTAACCATAGAATTAAAGAGCGACACCATAAATTTATTTTTATTTTGTTAGCCTTGTCGACCTTTCGTTGCTTTGCTAAGAGAGGCATTAGGCCTATACACAGTGAAAATCATTCGCTTTAAAGCCGAACAGGGTTTCTACTTGAAAAACGGAACAACTTTCTGAAATAAAAATAGGTAGGTTAAAAAAATTGGTCCCTGAAAATAAATATAAATAGCTCTACCTACGAATCGATTAAAGAAAGAATGTGCAGTGGGCAGCAGGTCGAGTTATCCATTTCACGGACCAATATAAACTGGTTATAACTACCTGGTCATACTGTATAGCCAGTATAAATTGGTCCGCCAAAGTGGTAACTCGACCTGCTGCCCACTGTACATCCTACCTACATCTTTGCTCACAGTTTGATTTATACTGCCTCACGTATCATACTCATCTACAAGTCAAGTGGCCGCTAATAAGCATGCGAGTGGACTGGCTAGTAATTGGCACAGTTAGTTGCCAGCCACACCGCCATTACAACTATTCACAACGAAGCCGCGGCCGGCGTGACGAATAAGTTAGCTAAAAATGGCTATAAACATAGTTAGCCAGGCTAAATTCAGTTTATTGCTATTTTATCTGCTTTATGAATGGTTATTTTTTTAATTGATGTCGCTCATTATCAAATAGGTTTTAGATCAAACGAACAATATTCACGTTCGTCACATGTTAGAAAAAATAAATTATTACAACGACTCGAAAAAGATAGGTAGGACTTAGGACTTAGTAGGACTCCTAGGTTTCTACCTAATAAGGTGTCCCTCGTTTTAGGCACAAAGTTTAGCCACCTGTTTATCTGATTTGATGATTTCAAGTCCATAGTGTCAGCTACTGATTGCACATGTACGATATAGCGCAATAAGATAATTTCTCGGAAAATATCGATACAGATTAAATAGGCGCGTGTCCCGCGGCGTAATGGCGGATGGCGGCAACTTCTTAGGCGGCGGCAAATTAGCAAGTATAAATATATGTCTTCGGTCAACTAGTCTCACCCAAAATAAATAAATATTTATCTATTAACTCTACCTAGATTTCCCTGGCTTTAGTTACCTGTCTCAAGACTTTTTTTATTAACCTAGCTACTACATGTACGATGTAATCGTTCCTGGAAAATATCTATACAGATTATATTGGCGCGTGTCCCCAGGCCATAATGGCGGCAAGTTAGCAAGTGGCGCGCAGCGCAATATGTCTCCCGTTGCGTTCCGTTACACTGACCGCGGGCCGCCCGCCGGTGAGCCGGTGCCGCTATCGCACTGACCACATACTAGGCTGTATCGCTCTACACGTACAGCCTAAGATAAAAGTGGATGAGTGTGTACAAAAATATATACTTCCAAAATATATTGCAAATTATCTATTTGTAATCGAGACGAACTCACCCATAAGCCCAAAACTGTCATTCTCAAACTCCGACAGAACACAGCACAGCAAGCTATTTGGTGCCGGACTCTCAAACACTCAAACACAATGCAATAAATACTGAGTCCCCCACTATGTAGATACCTACATGTTATTATTATTATTTTTATTATACTAGCCTAAACTGTCCCACTGCTGGGCAAAGGTCTCCCCTTTCTTTTTCAAGGTTTCCCGTACCTAAATGTAAACCGTAAAAATAGATCTTGCTTTAGTCTTTTCAATTTCCCATGTTTTTTGGGGAAAACTATTTAGCCGCGGTTGAAACCGCGGGACGGAAAGCTAGTTGTGAAATAAATTACGTGTAGCCAATAAATATTTTCTTCGCGATAGTACGGTCAAGAGAATAGAGGAATGCACTTGTGGCCGCTGGAGCCATAGTGTGGCGTAACGTAATAAGGAATCTTCGCTTTTTGTTGTGTTGTGATCATCAAACTTACGCAATAAACACTCTGTGGTTTTGATTAAGATTTTTTAGAGGAACGTAGAGGTACCAACATTTATTTAACACATAATAGCAAGATATTGCGCTTTATGGCATCCACCAAAAATCCCAGAATCTACTTCTACTTTCTTAGCACTGTGTTGAAGCCTGTAATAGCTCTTCAGCATATCAGAGGGTATCCAATATCCTCGACAAATTAAGACAGACTTTTAATTCGTTGACGTTCTGCCTACCTCGTGTTATTTAGCATCACTTAATTAAACTAACCGCGAAACAGACCACATCTCAATTTCTAGATCACATTCATTTAATAATCCGCAGAAGATAATGTAGGTAGATTCAGTGTGTAGATTAAAGTAATTAGTCCAAAAGACAAGCCGCAGATTATTATCATTCAGTTAAGTACAAATAAAATTCGTAATGAATGATAATTTCGGATGCAGTCGTTTAACGACTTTCCCTTTAAGTTAAAAGATAAGATCGAGTTAGAGAATGGTTCCGTCATGTTTTAAATTCGTAGCTGCAAATACCTGACCGTGACGAAAACAGTATAATTTTATTCACTCGGAAGTAAACCATGATGCCTTAGCCTAAAGTTATTAAAAAATTAAAACTTGTCAGTGACGTTTACGGACGTTTCTTCTTTATATAAAAACAATTAAAAAAAATAAAAAAAACTTGGCAGCATTTTCAGCCAGCTTAACAAAACTTCAAAAGTGTCTTTGTAGTGTGCTTTGTAGTCAAAATTTATCATAATTTTGAAATAAGTACCTATGTAGTTTGTTAGGCATAGATCAAAAGTCAAGGATTATTTAATTTAGTTACTACCTATTTCATAAATGCAGCTCATCATTATTAGTTAAATTGTAGGTACATCATACAGCGATGTATATTTTAAGAAAGTAATAATTTCGTTTTCTTGGTGTTTTATTTAGTCAATTAAATACTATGATGATCAATTACTGATGCAAGACAGTAAGCTCCTGAATTAAGATTGCTTAATTGGCAGTTAATTAATACAGATAGGAGTTAATCGCCGCGTAGACATTATTAGATGATTTTCATCTTTATTTAACAGGGTTTTGGCTAAGATATTGGCTATAATAACTAGGCTGTTCATATATGGAACGCGTTGCCACGAGAAATACGTCACTGTAAATCACTACCCACTTTCAAGGTAAAGGTTCACCAGCATTACCTATTAAAGTCAGTTTGCAAGTAATATTGTTAATATATGTACTATTCATCAACATTACACACTTTCTACTGTCTTCACATAACCACATAACGTAATAAAATTACTTTATTTCACATTCACACTCGAGTCGCGCGCTCACGCGCGAAAACTAGTGACAGCAGTCATAGTGTTGTGCCACAAGGTAATTATCTGTAATCGCCGCTAGTGTTGTGTTGACGGTTTATGCCCAATGGTACTAAGTAGTATTATAATATGTAATGTATGTATACTATTTACCTATTAGTATAGTAGTAGTAGTATATATGTATTTATTTTATGTATTATAAAATATTATATATATTATTATATGTACTTACACATGTATTACTATTTATAAAACTTATGTATTTAATATATTGTTAAAGTTTTTCCTTTAGTACTCATAGCACTATTCTGCCATCTTTAATTTCTCCTCTACACAAGGGTTGTCTGGTAGAGATCGCTGCCAGCGATAAGACCGCCTTTGTGCACATTTATTCATTTTTGTTTTTGTTTGAATGTTATTTGTTAATGTGTGCAATAAAGAGTTTTTACTTTTACTTACTTATAATAACTGGATATTACTTGATTTGGTATATGGCACTATAAATTCTTAATTAAATTTAATCGGTCAGACAAGTAGTCGGTTAGGACCCAACAACAAGTCATCGAGTTTAATAATAGTAGTTATTCTGCAGTGGATTTAAAGTCCCTTAGGAGGCAGGCCGCCCGCAAAATATCTGGTCTGTGGGCGAGTTAACTTTTCTTATAAAATCTGTGGCTATTTGGACCGAATTGTCAACAGTCACTTAAAGTCCACTGCTGAATATCCCCAAAAAGTCCAGGATGTTATAGTATAGTTACAGGAAATCCTGCTGTCCATGAAAAAGGGTAAAGGGTGCATTTGTAAATGTAGATAACAGAATAGTTTAATTTAGGGTGGTTTTAAAGGGCTTTAATTGCAAACACAGCTACAGCACAGATTACCTAGTATATATGTCCATTGGGTCATATATACTAGGTAATCTGTGCTGTCAATGTCACCCAAGCGCCAAAAGATCCTTGTACGACTATACCTGACACAATTTAGTTTATTGATAGGGTAATGCCGGTAATGTTCTCAAAACTAACCCGCCACCACACGGATCTACTTTATCCGTCATAAAACCCTAATGAAACTCATGGCCAATGGCTGACTCGTGCTTAGAAACTGACAAGTGTAAATTACGGATTTTCACTCATAACATAACGTACACTTAGCCAGTGAATTACTTATACTGCATATCGTGTCGGTGAGCAAACATCTCCGCGCAAGTCATTTTCGCCTAGTTTTTAGGCAGGATAAAAACTTTATTGTTTATATTCCAAATAATAAATTCCAAACCTAAACTAACAGACAAATACATAAACAGCCAACAGGAAATTTAAAAATTGATGTTAAGAATAGATCAATAGAATACCTGTTATTGTTTCCTAGCTAACATGCGTCGATAATTTAAGAATCTAGCTGTATTATTGAAACCCAATACAATCGATCGGCATCGAAACAATCGCGGAGCAAAACAAGTACTCTAACACCATCGCCTGTGGACCTTGCGGCATGGTGGCGCATGGCGCGCGGTCAGGGCGGTGCGCGCGCGCAGTCCGCCCGCAGCCGCGCCGCCGCGCGCACCATGCAGCGCCCGCGCCTCTCGCTCGCGATGCGCGACAACTGGCGTCACCTGCAGCGCCTCTACGGCCTGGAGTTCGATTGCGAGGACTGCTCCCCTCAGTCGCCGCCGCGCCGCGCTCCCAGCCTCGACTCCCTCATCAACTCCTCCGAAGGCGCTGCGTCCTCAGCCGATGCGTCCGCGCCTGAAGACTCGGACTCGGGCGCGGACACCCGCGACCCCGAACCCTCGCGACGGAAGAACGAAGTGAGACCTAAGAAGTGCCCTCAGAGTTTCTCGTCGTCGTCTAGTGGCCACATGGAGACGATACACGAGGAGACTACGGAACCTAAAGTGTCAGTGAAGGAGATACTCGCCCGGTTCGAGAATCTTACTGAGAAGACTGATACGCCGCAGGTAAAAGTGCAATCTCACGTGAATTAACTAGAATTATTTTAAGTTAAAAGGGTGTTTAAAATTATTACGTTGGAAAATTATCGCAGGTTAAACCAAAGACTTCATGAAGTCTAAAAAAGCAACTCTTAAGTTTACTGCACTTTTGTTTCCAACCCAGTTTTCGTGTTGAAACCATCTTTATGCCTTATGCCCCGTAACGTATGCAACCTGCACGTTACCATACCGAGTACACCCATACCTGTAATCAATGCTTTGCCGAATCAGGCGCAGGCGCAGCAAGCGAACAGCTGACCTGATTGCCTAAACCGTTCGACGATGCGAGCTTCAGATTCCTGACTCTTGGGTACACATGCATAAACCTACCTATTACGAGAGCATAATAGACCGCATTGTACATGTTTGTCATCAACTTTAAGTGAAGATAACACGAAAGTTCATCTTGCAATTTGTGAAGTTTAACGTTTGGACACAAGTTTTCAGAACTCGCGAAACTGTAGATCACTTTTTGACAATTTCGCATTTATTAAGCTCACCATATTTTCGAGTCACAACAAATGTGAACTCTGAATCATACAAAAGCTACAGAAATTCCAGCTGTTGCAAAGTATTACTTTTCTTAAGAAACAATACTCTAGTAATTAATCACAGAAGACTAGTACAGGAAGAACACTAGTGATCTCAAAAAACACACTTATAATTACTGCATTGCATACAATGTCGTAACATCTTTAGTAATCCGAATTACCGAGTTCGGTGAAGCCAGGCACATACGTAAGCTAAAGAGAATACGAAAATAATGTCATGTTGTGGTTTTGCGCCATGTCATGGGTTATGGAAGTTGACCAACTGATATTTGGAACATCGTGGTACGCAGTATGCTTATTTAAAGTTTTTTTCCATTAACTGCATCAGAAGTAGAGTTTAGCAAGGGCTGGCTGGAGATTAATTTCGGTATACAAAATATACCATTAACTACGTGCAAATACTTAGGTAATTCGGATACAAATATTTTTAAAGACGGGGTCTCAATTGTTTTGAGCCTGACTAATCTTACTATGGTGTTTGAAAACCTAACTACAGTTAAGCTTCATGGCGAAGTTAACAGTAGTTTATCCAAAAAATATAAAAATAACTTTGATAAAACTTACTAACCTACAACAAAAATAAATTCTCACCAAACCCTAAAACGAGCTCAGCAACTCAACAAGTAACACATATTACATACCATAGTTGTGTATCGATATTCATAATCGATTGAAATCACGATATTGTGAATCGATTATTGGTTTTTCTCGTGTAGAGTGCGTGCGAGCACTTTCCAATCGGCCATCTTAGCTAGATATTCATGACTTTGATTCCAAACAAACGTAAAAACACACATATTTTACAGATCAGTAGCTGTGCTCTGAGAAGTGCATTATCGTAATATTTTAACCTTTAAAAATATGAGAACTTTACTAAGATATCCCTAGGTTAGTTGATCAAGGACGACCAATTTAAATTTTCATATTTCGACCTCTCTATGATTTCGACCTATAGATGTTTCATGAGGAAGATTGTCTAGTTTCATTGGTAGAATCTCTTGTAAGTAGAATCACCCCCTTTCGGCATTAAATCGAACGAAATTTTGTTATACTTTCTTGATTTAGTTTTAAGAACGATTGTCTTTTTTTTAATTTCTTTTAAAATGAAATACTCGTACTTATTGAATGACTAATTCTAACTCAAGGCAATGTTCATAAGTCGTGGATTTCTCCAGTATTTAAATGTTAATTACTTCTATTTCATAGTTTATTTTATTTTCATTGCGGAGCTCGCTCAAAGTGTGCCACTTTCGCGTTCACTATAACATCCGTATGTTACTGTAAATATTATGTATAACTGTACGTTTGTTTAGTATTTACATTGATATTTAGACCGTAAAATATTCGTAAAAATACTTGAAGTTCTTTAGGTTCCTAGGTGTCTTATTTCCACGCCTAGAAACCTTAACTGAGAAGCAAAGCTCAGAAGCAAAGACTTCTCAAGATACTTTTGTCTTGTCAAATTCAAATGATACAAATATTTTGAATTTTGTTCAAAATTACTCGTACTGATCAAAGAAGGATATTTTTCTTATAAAATATGCAGTAAAGTAAACACTAAAATTACATACGTACGAAAAAGAGGAAGTTATCTAAATTCGAAACCAAATTTAAATTCAGTTTTTTATGGCTGTGTTACTTTACTTACATGAGATGTAGACCGGTAACACTATTAAAACAAGAATGCGATACGCAAGTAGGTAAACAGTCGTTACAAATTGCTTTCATGCTAATCTAGAACCTATAAAAACATAGAATATACCAGTTGCTTCTCTTACAGGGCTAAAATCCATTAGGTAGTTATCATATCAGTGTTTGGTGGGCGAGATGTGGTTGTGATTTTGTCAGCTATGGCAAAAAAATTATGCTCTGTCCAAATCGCAAGGTGCGATTTTATGTCCAGTCAGCAACAGTCAACAAAGCTCGCTCGAAACGGATTAAATTATTTTTGGAAAATATTTATGGATTTTCATAAAATTTTGTATATTTGTTGTAGTAAATAAATTGTGCAAACACACGAACCATTAATATTCTCCTGAAAAAAAAACTTCATTCGTTTCGAGCGTCCCTGACCAGATATCTCCATTTCTGTCTGTACCTAAGTAAATAAGTAACTATTAAATAAGCACACATCATGAATATAGTCACAATTACGATGATCGGTATTCAAGTATTGGATTAAGTAAGACTCAGTAACCCGCAGCGCATTCTCGAGTGATTAAATAATTACACGGACAACACTTGCCGCACGCAAGCAGCATCCAAATAGAGCTGCACCAGTAACTGTTATTTTATCGATATCAATTAAAATATTGAATAACGTATCGATTTAATAATTCCACGGACAACACTAACCGCACGCCATCAGTATCCAAATAGAGCTGCGCCACTTACTGTTATCAAATTACCAACTTTTGGACATAAAACTGTTAAGTGTGATAAAATTACTGTTCTAGCACAAAAATTTACAAAAAAATTAGAGTTATTTGTAAAAGCCACGGTAAAAGCGTTAACATTAATTTGACTTCAAAGAAATTTGACATACAATTTCGATTGTAATTAAGTTACCAATTAAAACAATATAAATAAATAAGTACTATGTGTTATGTTGTACGTCATCTCTAGGTGTAACTATAAAGTGTGACCCTTCTCCAGTCGGGGCAAGGCAAACTTCAAATGATAAGTGTTGAATTGATATCATAATGTAATTTCATTACGTGAAACGGATGTGGGATTTTTATAAAAAAGATGTACCTATCATTATGTTCGTGAACGATGTAGCAATATTGTGTTTTTCTATTATTTCTGTCTTAAATTATATTATTCATTATGTTTAAAGAACTATGCGACTCAGAAAACATCATTTTAAAAATATGAAGATGCAACCATAGGATGCAACCCCGTTATTCATTTGTTATTTTATTATCAGGCATGTAGTCGTTATCTTGACATCTGAAACTTTTAATTAATTGACCTTTCTTACATACCGATTTAATGAAACAATGTCAACAAATTCACATAGGTTTTTCTTTCATAAACTTCCTCTCAACAACGGTGGAATTTTCAACATCCTACGTAATACTAGACCGCGAACAATGTAGTAGGCTGTAGGAAACATCGGCTCTTTGCCTGCGAGAAAACAACAACAAAAAAAAAGGCGCAATCATCACTCGATGTTGGAGGGAAAGTTCTGCGTATGTATGTGTAAATGTCAATGGCGCTACAATTGCATATTATTATTGTGTAATAGTATTTCACTCGTTCATTTACTGGAAAGTGCCTGTATTTGCATGTGTTTATGAATAAAAAATAATTTGTAATGATCGATAAAGCACGGTGTAACTAAGAATTGGTTAAGTTTCTCCTTAATTTAAACACGTGCTTTATCTTTTTGCTGAATTCGTTACGGTGGTAGTTCCATTTTTGAATTCCTAAGAATTTTCTAAAGGTTCTTTCTATTCTCGTTAACATTCTCGAGAAACATTATTTTATATTTGTTACGGCGATAATATTTCCAAATCTGCCATTCTAAATCGTCCGTAGCATAACGTAAAAAACAGTCATTGAAATTATGTCCACTCTACCACCCAGCATCACGTAATTTTTCGTGATTGCTCCACAATCGGGGTCATTTCGAATGTACTTTGACACTTTTGTGACATTATTTGGCTGTCAAATTGTCATCAGAGAACCATCAGGGTGCACAGTTGCGTAGCGTAATACTTGTAGCTGTCTACTGCAAATCATAGTTTCCTAACAAAAAAATTCAACTATCAGGGTGCCTACATACACATGTATCAGTCAAACAAAAATTTATGAATAAGATACAATAATATGTACTGAATTATTCGGATTGGTTTTATCTAGATTTTGTTCTGAACATGTTCCTTGCAAATTGATTCAAAACGGCAACATCCTCTCTGAAATTGCATTCAAGGCGCACCTAAGCCTTGTATGTTTAATCCAATGCTAAACCGGTCACTTCATTCGTTCATGAATGAGTATTGTTGGCATTATCTCGCTAACCGATTGGTCGCGTTAGCAGACCGGATGTCGACCGTGGTTCCGGTCTCGTCATGGTGACCGGCTTGACATATCGTGTGAATTTAACCCATTGATGAGTGGATGGTGAAAATGTATCATATCATTTTTGCAATCGCGTTTGGTATCACATTCATTCATTCATTGGTTGTATGAAATTAAAACTAGCCTGTATCAACATACGCGACATTTTTACAAACAAAAATATCTTTGTATCCAACGTTTTTTGTATTTAAAATTTAAAACCTCCACACACGAATGCAGATATGAAACACACATACCATCTACTTACCATAAGTACCTACTTAGAAATATCTTCAGTATGCAAGTAAACCTTATAATTAGCGTGAATTTTTGGATTAGCTTAAAAAGAAAAGTCGAATAAATTCAGGCTGAATTAACCAAATAAGTGGATTTGACCGTAAAGTATAAACAAAAGCGGTAAAGCTGAGTTGACAAGTCATGTTAAAATACTACCCACTCTACTTATTCTCATCAAAAATAAGCATAAGACAAGTTTGACATACTGTCTGGGATTTGCAAATAAAGAAAATGAAAATGAAAATATTTCTACGAAATATTTGTGGCATGGACGCCTCACATAATAAAGCTAATCTAATAAAACACGAATTTATATTGCCGTTGACATGAACTGAATCGATTTTACGGAAATCACGGAAAATATTTATTTATACGCACGCGTTGATGTCTTATCTATGGAGGCACTTGAGCGCTATACAAATTGGATGAAGGTGGATCCGTTGTCTACGATTAGTATAATATCAACAAATGAAGGTGGATTTGTAGTCTAAGAATAGTATAATATCAACATACGATGTTATTCTAATCGTAGACTACCGTACCGATCTACCTTATTTCAATTTGTATAGCGCTCAAGTTCTTTCAATGTATAGCTAGTACTATTATATATTCTGTGGTATAGCAGGTAAAATGCGTTGCGAGTATTTATCATACAGTATTTACTTTAACAGGTACATATTCGACCTCTAATCTCTTGATAATGTTGGTCACTATCGTTCAGAAACTGGGTAGAGTAGAGCTCTAGAGCTGATGGCCGCGGTCTGCTCGCTTGGTTAGTTACGAGCAAAAACGATAGATCGATCTACCCGGGATTCGTGTCGCCCCAGATCGTTTAATATATTGTAAACATTAAACCTACATAGCCAGTACATTGAGGTTGGTTTAGTTCCTATTCATTGTATTTGTTATTTAGCTTGGCCAGTTTTTAAAAAGACCTACCATAGAGTAGAGTTTGTGGACTTCTTATAAACCCTACTATATTATTAAGGTCTTTTTAAAGACTGGCGAAGCTATAGTTTATAATCTGTGTATTCTCAAAATAAAAATCAATTCGGCTTCTTGTTCTACTGTTTTCACTAATTAGTCCTTTTATTCATGTTACAAAAAAATATTTAAAATAATGAAATACTTTTCTTGAGCCTACTCCAGACCATAAATCAAAATTACTACATAAATCTTTTTAACTACGATCAAATTAATAAATACACAATAATTTAATATTAAACATAAGCACTAATTATAATTCCACTTAAACATCATCTTGCCCTGAGAAAATATCATCAATTAAACTATTGTTCTGCTTATCTTTTATGTAGTTTAGTACGGAAATCATCATTATATGTACATAATTATTTAAATACAAATAATAGACAATAATAGCTTGTACATGCATATTGTATATGAGTGAAGCAAAAAGTTTTGATACATTTAGTTGACTTCCAAGATGTTTTACTTCGAAATATCAAATATTTGACCATTATGCTGCAACCAATGAATTCGAATTTATTTAATAGGTACCTATTGTTACTTTGAACTAGGTTAGGTACACTATGATCTATATTTTCTATATAAATGTCAAATTTCGATGTAATGGTGATATGAACTTAACTCCTAGTCAGAGTGTTTATGTATGGAGGTCGCGGGTCGTACACTGGCCGGAAGCGCGGATCGTTGCGCACGCGCATGACGTCATCAACGGCTGTCTGGTCACCCTCCGAACTGCGAAGGAAGCCGTTACAGGTTTACACTTCACTTAGAAGGGTTAGAATAAAGTAACTTCTTGGAGCGTGAAATAGGGAGACGTAGTAATATTCATACAATTTATGAGAAAATACTTGTATGAGTACTTAGTCGTTTCGTTCCACTGCGTTAATTTTGTTTTGGTCCTCTAAAAAATAGTTCTATGTCAAAATGTAGATCGATTTTAATGAGGTATCATTCGATGCTAATTTTCAGCTTAACTGACATTAAACTGACACAATTTAAGCGAATTTTAAACATTGAGACTAACGATTAACTGAATACTTATAGCTGCGTGTAGATTATTTCCATTGCTAAGTGTAAATTGCAGCGCAGTAAAAAATGTAGCGCGGATATTTCACCGCGTTCGTTCAACAATCATCGAGTTTAATCTGTGCAGTTTCCTGCATTAAGAGCTTCAACGGTTTTTGAACGAATGAGATGAAATCAAAACGTGTTCTCAATTTCACATCGTATTTTGCAGCAGTAGCAGTGATATTAGCCATAGCTACAGAGTATATAAAATATGTAGATCATGTCTTCTTCTTCTTAGCGAGTGGATTTTCGACTCGAACAACGACCCGATAAACCCTGGTGTCAGAGTTTTCAAACCGCCTAGTAGCACAACTATAGGCCTCTGACATGGTTTCAGTATCGACCACTATCAAAGACAGCGACCGGGCCGACGGCTTAACGTGCCCTCCGAAGCACGGAATCTTTTTTCTTTTCGGACAATCAGGTGATTCAGCCTGCAATATCCTAACCAAACTGGGGAAAACCTCACAAAGTGATAAATTGACAAATATCAACTTTGTGTTCCCCCCCTGGGAATCGAACCCAGGACCTCCGGATCGTAAGCCCACAGCTTAGACCACTAGACCACAGAGGCAGTTGTCTCATGTATGTAATGTAGAGAGCATGTGCCGACCTCTGGATTTCGTGGCGGTAAAACCTTTTTTTTTTCTTGTGACCAAAACAAGCGAAAGGTTCATAACTCCATACAGCCCAGTGAGCCTAGCTGGCGTCGTATGGCGCGTAATTGTCAATTTCAGCAAAACTAATTGCCATGGCCGCGCAAAGAGAGCGTGTCGCTCTCTCACTTTCCTTCGCGTAACGAGTTATGATACCACTGGGTGCCGTCTTCCAAAATAAACGCTGTAGGGTCTTTTTGTAAACCAGAAAAAAAAATCTCTTTTGAAGGTTTCCAATCATCATCATCATAGCGTATGGCCGTCCCTGCTTGGATCAAACGTCTTTGTCCAGGTTTTTCAGCCAGCTCTCTGCATCGCCTGTCTATCATCATTGTGGATGATATGGTGTAGTGTCGTAACACCTTACCTACACTCCACTCATTAGTCATAAGTTAGATATAAGGCATAGCTTGTAACTATCGTCGTTGCTCATTACACGTCTGAACACCGCGCACTGTGTTTGTCTCAATCCTCCCCCAACATCGCAAATAAATAAAAATAAAATAAAATAAATCGCAATGGGCTAATATTGGCTAATATTGTCATAAGCTTGTGTCGGATAGGTTCTACTTTAAAATGCTAGGGTATCCATATTGTTGCGCCGTTTCGCACTCACCAGTGGTATTTTATTTCATAAATATGAAAAGTAGGGAATTAAAACGGGCAGGATTTGAACCTGCGACCTTCGGAATGCCATTCCATCGCTCTGGGTATCCCAATTCAACATGAATTTATCCCCTCAAATTACTAAAAAGTCGTTCATAAAGACTTTAAATCTTTGACTCAGTATAAATACATAAATACTTAGATGACATAGATATTAAAGCGTGAACACGTAACATGATGATTCGTCTAACCGTGGCACAATATTCCACAACACGAAGTTCAGTGAAAGTCACATCTTATCGCTCTAAATGTACATTTCTTGATGACAAAAACATCGTCATGTAGAAACTGTATCTTATGATCATGATATTTGACATCATCCTAGATATACTTCATGACTCAAATAACTAGGATCAATTCTTATGAACACGAATTTTGATATAAACAATTTTATACTACAATCAAATTTTTAAAAAAGATAGTTATATCCCACACTATTAAACTAATCAATCAGCTGATCATCATTGCGAAATATTTTTTGTGTTTTTGGATGATCAAAGATATACCTTCTAATGAAAACTGTTTGTCACCATCAGCTTAGGTACCTAAAGTATCTATCGCTTGTCAAAACATCCGATACGTATGTAGGACGATCTAGATTACTTATTTGAGACTAGTTTAAATACTTCTGGTTCTAAAAGAGTTTTTACCTAGATACGGTCATTTTAAGTATCTCGATGTTGTATTTACTTACGTCATGTGCATCCGTAGAATTACTTCACATCCCTGAACTATTATCTAACTAAGTTGTGAAAATTGTCGGTTTCGTTAACTAAAGTTCAATGATATTCACAATCAACTGTTAAAACTTCGATAAAATGTAACATGCTTTAACAAATTTTATGACTTTATGGCGCCGGCCCGATCACCCTTATTCAGGGTAGACTCGTGCGGTCGTGCCCGTCGTCGTTGGGAACGTATAGGACGTGTTGGTGGTTCTTCCGTTAAGGGTCAACTTCAGTTAATTTGTGTGTTCCAAAGTCTAAAGTGTTGTTGTTGATCTTCCATGCATTTGACAGATAACATTAATCAATGTTTTTTTTTCCATTCAGTACCTCAACTTGCTTTACAAAACCCAACCCGATCAGCATTAACGAGTGTTGTGATCACAACACGTTCCGTCGCACGCGCATCCATTGTTCGATGGCGGTCGTGTCAGTAATGTCCGCTTGCATTTGCATAAGGGATACACGAATTAAACTATACCCACTTTTTTTTTATTGTACTTCATATATGTGTGCTCGTTTTCCGGCTGCAACTGCAATTAGTATTTTTTATCCTATGACATCTTATTTTTCGTATCGTCATCATCAAATACGCCCCTCATAAGGGTTTCTCCGTTTCCAGCACTGCATGCGGTCCGTCTTCTCTCTTCCTTCGTAAATTCTGGTGAAATAGCATCCCACTTGTCAGATTCGCGTCAGATTTCCAAACTCAAATAACCTAAACCTTGGCGCCATAGCTTCAGCCTTTGTTTTTATTTCAAGTTCAAGGCAAATTACATCCGAAAAACATTAGGTGACAGATTATTCAGTTTAGTAGTGCGTGAAACTTCTGCCGAAACAAATTTCGATTTGTGATTTATGCTTATTAAAATGCATAAATAAGAAAGCCTATTCATAAAATTATAATTAAAGTTACATAATCTTATTCGATTGAGTGCAAGGTACGTTCTACGCATATGTGTATAAGTTAACAGATAACTATAATTTACACACTGCCCTTATTAAATAGATAAGTGAATTCACTGAAAAATAATAATAGGCAAGTTAAGGTGCCTAGTAATGCATGCATAGGTATTTTTGCGTAGATTGAAATGATCTTGTCGGCAAATGATCCAAAAGTTGTGATCCACAAGTTGGGAATTTCGGCTACTACTATAACCTATTTTTTGAATTAAAATAACTTCGAAAAGGCCCAGTAATAAGTATATGTCGTCACTTAGAGATAGTCCGGCAGATCATATTTCACGCTTTTTTCCTATGTACAGGCAGATTAGCCAGTGAAAGTGACGTCTATTTCGGCGCGTGCGCATCTGGCTGCCTACGACTGGGTAGGTTATAAGTAGAGTCATCGCATTTAACATGCGTAATTTCGAGTAGGAATATTAAGCAGTCATCTCTTTTTGCTCATGCATAAAGATTGCTAAAGCGAACGTTTTTGTAATAAATTTAATAACTGGTGATTTTGTGAATGCTTGGTTTGAAAGGTAGGACCAGAGTTATATCCTGAGATGGCATAAAGTCTCTATTTTGAACTTAAATAACATTTAATTTCAGTGCCACATTCCATAAATCCTGCAGCCTTTTTCCAACGAAAATTAACACATTTGAATATTTTTACATGTTTCATTTGCAATAACAAATATTTTATGTTTAACAATGCCACTGAACAGTTAATACAATTTTAATAACAGACATCCGAAGAAAGTGGAAGTTTATAACATTATAACCTATGTTTACACATACTAGATTATATTATAATTCTATTACCACACTACTGAACATGGATGTAAACATGACTTATTACTATTAGTTACACAGTTTATTGAACTTGTAAGTCTTATGTTAAAAAGCTAGAGTCTATAAAAATAGAAGATGTATCATCAAATTCATACCGTGTTACTATTTCTTTACTAATATTATAAAGAGCAAGATTTATTGTATGTAAGTTAGGTACTTATTTGGAAAATAACGTTTATTCCCACGAGAAAACTTCTTGAGCCGCAGTTAAAACCGCGGGTCGAAAGTTAGTAGAAAAAATAATTTATTACACAGAAAAAAAGCTTATCTGATGCTAACTAATTAAACTTAAAAAAGGTGCTTTATTTTGGACAATTTTTACGATTATTTAGAGCTTAAAATATTGCCAGTATTACATTAGACAAGCTATATAAGGAAAGTGGACCCGTACGTCTGTCACTTGTTGAAAAGTAACTGGTAGAAAATACCAGTTCCTAGGTAACAGGTTCCGGTGATTGCATCACTTTATACGGTGGTTCCCTTTGCTAAATTGTATATTTCCGTGCTAAAATAATTTACGGCTACTTTTACTTAGAAGACCTGTGGTCACATGAACCAGTCTAATCTCAGAGCTCGTTTCATCGTACATGTACATACCTATTACAAAGAGGATGTATAAGAATAAAGTTTTAACTCATTTTTGTTACAAATTAAACGTCTAATGTAAGGCACACAATTTTCTCTTTCAAGCAAGGACCTATTTTACAACTGCCTTACGCGAAAATACGTTTAAATGTCCACATACCTCACAAAGAATGCAATGTTTTAAAAACTTGAAGTTTACACACTCAGTGCGTGCTGAAATTGAAACAGTCAACAGCAGCAGGTCACATAACTGAAACACTTAGCTGGACTATGTCAGAAATACGACGACCAATACGATAACTATACTATGTAGGCCAGGGGCTTGAAAATTTGTCACTTGTCGTTATAATGCGTAGATCTTGACCGACTCTTTATTCATACCATAATTTTTGTATTAAATATAACGACAAAAGACTCATGATCATGATGCAACAGTCACTATAGTTACACCTAATAGGTCATGGAGTGTTTCTTAATGGTTTTTCTAAAGCTTACTAATACGGAATCATAATAAAGAAGCCGTCTGTAGTTTAGTATCTTTATGAAGGGTAATTAATTTGAATATTGCATTTGCAGCAGTAGTAGTACTAATAAAGAGGATGTTATCAGTTATCAATGGATGTTATGCGGTGAAGTGATGCATGTCTTATAAAACTTTCAAAGTAGTGATATCACGAACTCATTACCATAGAAAGTCACTTACTACCCCATCGATAAATACCCCATACGTAAGCCATAGTTTACGCAACTATCAATCAATCCGATCATGGCCGATCAATGGAAAGCTTTTCCTGTGGTAATCTGCGACCGCAGCGCCGCCTACGGCCATTCCGGTTAACGGTTTCCTACCACATGTGACAAGTGACACATGCAGGTTTCTACTACATAAGACTTATGATAAGAGGTAATAGTTCACATGGGGTTATTTTTACCATACTCACCACGTTCGGCAGGTGGATTTCTGTACATGTTGTAGCTCTTTGTATTATAATACAAAACACCAAATACCATGGTACGTAGTTAAAAGTCCAAGTACGTTCCTATTTCTTAAAAGACAATGACCTTAAACAACATCTTTTTGGAACAGAAATCTTTCTCATATAAAAATCCCGTTCATCTATAAATAACCTAAAAAGTAGAACGTAGAACCCAACAGCAGTGGAATAATTTCCTCTGCATTTCGGTATTTCTCCCTAACGGATATATATTTCTTATCTCATTACATCAATTACCTAAGTGAAATCCCATCAGGGCCTGGCGGAACCCTCGCAAGTCGAGTGTACGTGTAATTTCTGCCATTTCCTGTGGAGGATTAAACACTACGTGATTAATTGTAGAGGGAGCTAGCCACGCTTTCACCGACCATCATTATGCGTGTACGCACTAGGGTTGTACCCTTTTCCCTAGATAAGTAATATCGTACCAGCTACTAGTATTTGATAAATACTGCACCATTTTTTTTAAATAGACTGAGATGTAGGTATATAGGAGTTGACATAAACAATGCATATCAATTGATACGTTTTATAGCTATTAACATTCATTAATTATTAAATTATAGCATTTTAATTACAAATTAGAAAGCTATGAAGATATGATATGGGTCTTAAAAGCGATATAAGATAATTTTAAATTGTATTTTGTAGAAACTTGACACAACTAAAATATTCCACTTTATAGTACCTAGTTTGATATAACGGCCGATTACTATCACTAGATAATTATCTTAATCTGCTGCATCTCGGCAAATAACATTTCACTTCTGAAGATCTTATCTCTGTTACAATAAATATTCATAACAGCTACTCATAACTGTTACAGCAGTTACTGATGCGGCACATATCTGCTTCATTTAACACGCAAACTTTGGACTTGTGTTTAATATTGTTAAAGGAAATGTCACACAATGATTGATCGTAGTTATTGAATTGACTTAGGTACAAGTAGTTAGCAATTAAGGCATTGATTGTAACATTTTGTTTAGGTGATCTTTTCCCACGGTACCTAGTAAATAAGAGGTTAAAGATCAGAACAAAACATTAATTCGTTTATTTCAAGTTGATTAGCAACTTGGAACTTAGTTAGCTGAAACCCGACTGAAGATCTTCTTCTGACACCTTTGTCCTGGGGCTGGAGTCCAATTTATCCGGACTTTCTAACCGAAAAAAAAACTTTTATTTAAAAAGTTATTGGCGGCTATACTAGCGGACAGGCGGACGGACTTCCGTACTCCGGGCAAGCCTCGGGCGATCAGCTGGTCGGGTGCAACGCCCGGCAAGTGCAAGGCCCTGCACTTGCGAGGTTTCTGAACGGTATGAAAGTTATCAGTTAATCAAGTTTGTCTATTGACGTCACATATTTACTTAGACGGCGGTATTTAATTTATATTCTGTGGTAACGTTCAGTAGGTGACAGTTAATTTCATTTCAGTGGAAAACTGGCCTCACTTCTGGCTACCATAGCTATTTTACGTTTAGCTTATGCGGCGGTATCCGGAATAGAATTTCTTCAAATTAGTATTTTTTATACCGCCAGCTAGGTGGACCGACGACATAGTCTAGGTTGCTGGGAAGAACTGGATGGCGAAAACACTGTCCCGCCAGCAATGGAGGGAATTGGAAGAGACCTACTCTCAGCATTGGGTGACTACGGGTTGAAGAAGAGAGTATTTTTTATAGTACCTAACGGATTTAAATACTTAACTCCAAATCGAAACCTTTAAATTAGATTCTAGCTAAACAACAGCCTTTCTACTTTAACCGTTCAGATCTAGGAATGTGGCTGTAAAAGCTCTAAAACAGCTATAAAATTACAAATCCGTGATTTCTTCGAAGCAGGCTCGTAATTCCAAGAGGCGGATCACATCAAGACACATCCGCGCTATTGACCCGTGCTAGGCTAGAATTATGTCTAGGTCGTCCTACGTCTAGATTTATCTAGGACATCCTATTCTTAATAGCTTAGGTATTGACAAGTGCCTAGCACCACAAAACACAAACATGTATAGTAATATATTACAGTAAGAATAACAATACAATATTTGCGCAATTAATTTTAAAACTTTCGGTACTAAACAAATTAATAGTTATTAATTGTAATTGTATTTTTAAGATAAAGCTAAAACGTTTAAAAATTACGTTCAGGAACTATGCCATAGAGGTAAATTAATGAACAACCTACTACAGACAGATAAAATTAAATAGTAATTTATTGCAGTTGGCAAAATGTAACTTGTTCCGTCAACAGTTCCGCAAGCACTAAATAGATGGCGTTACTCATTTTCTTACTCTATATTATAAAAATATAGGTACTATCATAAACCGTTATTATTATTAGTTAAACACATATTGATGTTCTTCATAGTCAATAAATCACAAACAATGCCGCTTCTTTACATAGACGACCTTGATGCAGCAGCGGTTTCGGTAGAAGAGTTGCGGTTTTTGCATTCTCTGTCAAGTCATGGCTCATTGAAGTTTGATTGAATGCTATAAGAATAAAATGTGCGTTACATCCTCAGATAAATACTTAATTTATAATATAAATAAAGCTAGGTGCCTTGATACTTACTTTAAAAGAATATACGTCATAATTAAGTGCCTTGTAAATTATAAAAGAAGGTCAGGCACAAATCTTACAGGACTTACAACATCGCCTCGTTAAATATTTGAGGATTTTATCAGAGATTTACACCGACATCACGCTTAACATACATAAGCAGACTTTTATCGGCTCTACCGCGCGTGACTCGGTCAGAAACTAATCCTCTTTAAAAAACTGTTCACGCTGAAAGAGGCGAAGTATTTGAATTATGAAAAAAAATTACAATTAATCGGAGCGAGCATCGAGATTGCATCAATATTTATAAAGATGGCCGCCGGCGTAGCGGCGCGCGCGCATACCGCCGTTGCACCTCGCGACTGCAGCGCGGAAAGTGCACTTAAATAAATCGAATATCGAACTACTTTTATTTGTAGTTTTTATTTTTAAACCGGTCAGTATTTTGAGTGAAAGTGCCAGTTGAAAATTAATGACTCTATTAACAATATCGAACGAAAATATCGAATCGAAATACGCGAATAGATGCTAATTTAAGTGACAGTGTAGTGAAGGATTAAAATGGAATCATTTTATGATGTCGTTAGGACGCTAAGCCGGAAAACCTTGAAACGGAAAAAGAAGGTATAAACCGTTCCACAACTCGCAACTGTTTTCAATGTTTTGTTTAATTTTTCAAGATATTTCCGTTTTTCCATCCATTTTCTCCAATAAGGAAAGCAACTCTTGTTTGCATCCTAAATAAATTATTTTCTGTTTTTTATTTAAACTGTTTATACAAGGGACAATAGATTGTTTAATTGTTAAACTACTTTTATTATCCATTTCTGATTGTGTGAACCTTGGCTTACACGACATTTTAAGTTGATCTTCCATCAAAATAAAGCATAGCAGTCTGCCTACTACTCTGTAGTCTCCCTAGATTTCTACAACTGCACTTTCACTCAAAATACTGACCGGTTTAAAAATAAAAACTACAAATAAAAGTAGTTCGATATTCGATTTATTTAAGTGCACTTTCCGCGCTGCAGTCGCGAGGTGCAACGGCGGTATGCGCGCGCGCCGCTACGCCGGCGGCCATCTTTATAAATATTGATGCAATCTCGATGCTCGCTCCGATTAATTGTAATTTTTTTTCATAATTCAAATACTTCGCCTCTTTCAGCGTGAACAGTTTTTTAAAGAGGATTAGTTTCTGACCGAG